>PVJI01005530.1:0-95392 GCA_004026765.1 Micronycteris hirsuta
ATGAATCAGCCTGTTAATAAGAGCTGTCTTCTGTCCTGGTTCAATCCCACTGCACTTCCTAAACCCTCCATCACACTTCTCATGAAAAGCAAAGACGCCGTCTACCCCTCCCAGACGACTTCCCACACCCCGCACTCAGAGGCCCACCCCTTCAGACCCGGATTAAAAAGCAGGGCGGGCTTCGCACATGTGAGGCCCCTGTGATCGCGCAGGGCCCACGCTCAGAAGGGCCTCGCACTGTGGTTCAGTGCTCTGATGTCACCATCTCAAAATTCTTCATCACTTCTGAACAAGCAGCACTACATCTCCATTTTGCACTAGGCCTCACAAATTATGCCACTGGTCCTGCCAATAAGTCCTCGGAAGTGCCAGACAGTTTTCTGATATTATACCCACAGAAGACTCGGACAGGAGAGTGGGAAGTGTCGTCTTCTGCTGAACACGAAGGCCCAGTCACAGCGTGTGAGGCAGGATGACGCGTGGGCCCAAGAGCATGGGCTTCAGGAGGCACTTGGAGCTGGGAGCAGCCCCGCACCCCACAAGACCTCAGGCAAATTCCCTAACCTGCCTGCACCCAGCTCTCGTATCTGTAGAGCAGATTACTAACGCCCACTCTTCCCTGTTACTAATAAAAAAGGCCTGTAAATGGAGAAATTGTCTGGCCCATGGCAGGGGCTCAACAAACGGAAGGGCCCCTCCTGACACGTTGTGCCAACAGATTCTTCCAGACAGGCCATGCACTTGCGGTCCAAAAGGCAGTGGGCGGTGGGTGCCCTGAAGATCCTGCGGCTCTAGGATTACATGGTTCTCCATTAACCAGGGCCTAGAAGCCAGGGCTCCTCCAGTCCATGGACATTAGTTGGGGCACGTTTGACTGCGAGGGCAGAAACCCCACTCCTGTTAACTGATGGCAGTGATTTTCAACGGGACGCCATACCTGACTAGTCAAGGGCACCGATCTCTTTCCCCTTAGACTGTCAGATTAAAAAATGACAACAGCCAATACAACAATAGCCATCCACTGTGAATAAGTCAAAATTATACCTATTTTGTTGTCAGATTAGCAAAAAGTAATTTTGGTGTGCTGCAGAATTTTAGTCATTAGTGTGTGTGTGCCGTGAGATGACGAAGGCTGGACATCGCTGACCTAAGGGAAAGCGGCGCTGTGTTAGTTACCGAGACTGGGAAGTGCAGGCGTGTGGAGACAGTGCTGTATCTGAGGATTGATACAATGTTACTCAATCTCTCCCTCCCTTTCTCTTTCTCTCTCCCTCCCTCTCCTCTGTCCCTGCACATTCTCATGCATGAGCGCCAACAGCCCAAGACCGAACTCTCTAGTTTAGCAAACCCAGTGGGGACAGAAGCATCTCTCTCAACATTCATATATCAACCACGGAAGCAACTCGAATTGATCCTGCCTGGATTGCATCTCCATTCCTGAACCAGTCACCATAGCCAGAGCAACAGGGCTTCGGCCACCCGGGGGCCGGACAATGGAGCTCAAGCCCCATGACTTGAGGTTTGAGCCCCAAAGAGACTGCGTGAGATGTAGATGCCAGACAGATAAATGCAACGAGTCCACTGTGCCGTACGTGGTATACCATTCATTCCTGGTAGGAGCCAAAGGAAACGAAGGAGGGAGAGGGGAATCGGGTGGTGTAGGCAGAGCAGTTAACTGTCCTTCACCGAAGGGTGGGAAATAGGTGACACATGTCATCAAAGAGAGTCTCTGTGCGAAAGACACAGCGCTGAGAAAACACAGGGCGTGTTCGAAGCTACTAGTTGCACAACTGCAATTAACCTCGCCTCTTTAAATTTTTTACAAGGATGCAATTATTTTCATGTTTCTCTTCTGTTTGGGCAACCTATACTGGTTTTCCATTTTAGTGCTAACAGAAAGTTTCCTTTCAAAAATATCTTTAAGTAGAAACAAAGTAATTCAGTCAGTTGAAGCAAAAATAATAAGCAAATAATAAGATAGACTTCAGCAGCTGTGGAAAATCAGTGCATGCGTCATGCCAATGACTGAAGTATGACAGACATTAGCTTAGGCCAGAAACAGAACTTTCTCCAAGGAGCAGCAAAAGCCGGTAACTATGCTATTTCTGGTCTATGTGGCATTTCAGGCAAACCAAACAGTATGTCCCCCATTGTGTGAATGGCAAAGCTTTAGCCCAGGTCGCCAAGTGGGTCTGTGATGAGATCCCTCAGCTCTGGCTGGCCACACCTATTCCCTAGACATACATGTGTCTCATAGCAAAAGGGAGAAGCGCCACTGCAAGCCCACTGGCCCACTGCACCACTCTCTGTTTCGGAGACAGTCACACAAAGGTAGGGTTGATATGAAAATCACTCATCCCAGAGTTGGCCAGGCTGATTGTCTTGGAGAACAGAGAGGCCATTCTCCGTAGTCATCCAAGGCCAGCTGGCTCCAAGGAGTACCAGTCATCTCTCTGGGGCCAGAGTGTCCCCGGCTGATTTCCACATGTACCCATGTGTAAAGTGGCAGCTGGTCCCACATTTGGATATCAGCTTTGTCTTCCAATTAGCTACCAATTTTGGCCTATTCTTATCCACTCACCTGTTCAATTATTTCCTACAGGCCAAAGCAAGAGGACATCAACGTTTTGACGTGGATCGAGATGTCAAAAAGCTGAACAAAGCCTGCAAAGGAATGGGTAGGAAAGATATTTTGTTTGCTAATTTACTGTTGAAGTTGATTAAATGTGATCTCAGGCCCAACTTTCCCATGATCTTAGGAAAATGACTTCCCAGTTAACTTGTGTTTTCCAGGCTGACCCAGGTGGATCCCTTCTAAGGTTCTCTTTATAAAAGATTTCAAAGTTATAATCAGATCCTATTGCTTTTTAGGATTTGATATAATAGTTAGAAATTAAATAGCATGACATTTAATTTGACCTGGAGGTGGAAGAGACTTCATGACAGGTACAGTTCACGGAAGCCTAACATCATCTCAACCCGTCTGAGCCCTTTAATGGGAAGTGGTGGGAAGCAGGTCTGATGCCAGCTGGATTCAGGATCCGGGAACTGCATCTATAAGTAGGTCACGTGAACATAAAGTTGTGGACAAGGTCAAGAATCAAGTGTCAAAACTGGAGAAGTTTTTATATCCAGGCCTGAAGGTAAGGGCGTGGCCAAGGACAGGAGACGAAACAACAGGTCAGGGCAAGAGGAAGGTAACCCCGGTAACCAGGTGGGACGAGGGATGAGGTCATAAAGAGAGACTCTGGGGCCCAAGGAGATCACTAATGAAATAAGGTTCTCATCCCCGAAGCCTGGGTGCTAGTACATTCGCAGCTTTGTGCGACCATCATCACTGATTCCGAAACATTCTCATCGCCAGCTGAAGAAACCCCACATCCACTAGCAGCCGCTCCCCAGTCCCCCCTCTCCAGGCTCAGGCCATTGCTAACCCACTTTCTGAGTCCATGGATTTGCCTAGTCTGGACATTTCACGTGAATGGAATCACACAACATATGACTTTTTATGTCTGGCTTTTTTCACTTGGCTTTGTGAGAACAAGAGCTAGACTTTTTACTTAGAAGTAAATTAGTGCGGATTTGCTTTTCTAGGAATGGGTATTATGGTAGAATAAATATGGCCATAAATCCTTTGTGTGACTTCAGAGGAAAAAAACTGGGGTCCATGGTGGCAGTTCTAGGAAGACATATTTTGGCCAGTTGAGGAACCATCTAAATATAGAATAGTCTGCCTAGCCCTAAGAAATGTGGGAGAAGTCCCAAGGGAGTTTGGGTTGGAGAAGATGTGGACGGAAGTGGTAGAAGGGATTTCTACATAGTAAGTGTCTTTAAATAAATCACAGAGCCGGGGTGAGGGGGGACACACGGGAAATGAAGGATGACGACTAGGCCGTTTGGTCTGGGGGCATCAGAGGAAAGCTCAGCGCAGAGGCGCTGCCCCTTGCTTACATCCAGACCTGGCTAATCTTGTGTTTGAATGACCACAATCAGGCACATGTTTGCCTGGCAGGGTCCGGACGTTTCTAGTTCTGAGTTCTGCAGAGTGGCTCAGCCAGGCTCACAGGTGCCTCCCTGCTGCCTCCCGAGTGAGGCCCTAACACCTGGATGCGGGTTGGAGCCAAGAGTGAAAGTGGGTGTGGGGATGATGGCACTGAGGTTAAACTGCCACATTCTCAGCCCACATTCTCAGCCCGCCATTTAGTTCAGTAAGCACAGGTGGGGCACCTACTGAATGGCAGACTCATGCAGTGTTCTCCCCTCCCCCTGTCTTTTAGATGTGGCCACAGGGTGAGACCACTCTTGTGTTGGTCACTGTTACAGAGCACCTTCTCTGTGCCAAGCGGCAAGCTGGGTACTGCATGCACGTGACCTTGTATAACCCTCCCAACGGCCCTGTAAAGTTGTAATATAATGATGTAACAGACAATGCCGAGGCTCGGAGGTTAAAGATCTTGCCCAAGGCCAAGGAGTTACGACAGGAGTGTGGGCGATCAGAAACTAGGGCAACCTTGGGAAGCTCCTATTTGGTTGAAGGTCTAGCCTTCCATGCTCTACCAAGAAGTGCAAGTCGAAGCAAAATCGTATCGTTGGCAAAATCTGTCAGTAAGCCTGTGCACCCATCTCCTCGAGGTGCCATGCCTGCCTGGGCTGGATTTAAGCATCCAAGGCCACGTGTCCAACAACTACAAAGGCCAGCTGCATGGCTCATTTAAAAATTTTGAGACATCGAATTTTAAAACAAAAAGAAATGCAGGTGAAATTAATTTGAATATATACTTTAGTTAACTCGATGCTATACCCAAAATCTCACTTCAACAATCAATATAAAAATTATTAATGAAATATTTGACATCCCTCTTGTTTTTACATGTCTCCAAAATATGATCTGTATTCTATACTTACAGAGCATTTCAGCTCCAGCCGCACCTGCACACCGTGCACTGAGCAGAGCGGGCCCAGAGGCCCCGTGCATCCGAAAGACCACGTGCCCTCTGTACTCACTCTCTGACCTACGCTGTCCAAAATAATAAGAATGCTATACCACAAAATAATATTTGATTTTTCCAAATAGCAACATGAAACTTAGAGATTTCCTTCTTGTTTCTTTGATGCCCCTCCTTTCCTTTCTGAAGAAGTGGTTGGTCTGGATCTTGGTTAACTGCTCCACTCCCCGCCCCCCACAGTCCTCTACCCACCCGCCAGTGCTGATGCTCTTGTGAGGCCTTCCCCTAGGTCCCTCTGCTGCCCCCGTCCCAGCAGGGCCCTTCTGAAGTGAATGCCCTAACCCGGAGAGTGTATGGACCCCAATACCCACTATCCCCTCTGAAATGTAAGAGGATGTTTGTCATCCTCCCTCACAGAGATGCGGAAAAGCCTCCCCAGAGACAGTCTAGTCCCCAGCTTCCCAAACCTTAACGTGCATCCGAGCCATTGTTAACATGCAGGTTCCGACTGGGTGGTTCCGAGTGGTTTCTCAGACTGTCCATTTCCAATGAGTTCTTCACAGGGAGGTTCTGAGGATAAAGCAGGCAGCACAGGGCCAGCAGCTCCCTGGCCCTCACTATATGCTCATCTTCTCCTTTTGAACAGTATGCTCAGATCCAAAGTGCGCACAAAGCCAGATTAGATGAGTATGAGCAATAAATAAGCCCACCCCTGACTGGTCTTTGTTCTCTATCACTGAGGGTATACTGGGTTGAATCCCCCCCACCCCCGCCCAAAATATGTCCCCCTGGAACCTGCAACATGACCTAATTTGGGAAAAGGGTCCTTTCAGATGTAATTAAGGATTTTGAGATGAGATCATCCTAGGTTACCTGGGTGGGCCCTAAACCCTTTGACAAATGTCCTTGAAAGAGACAGAAGAGAAGATGCACAAGAAGAAGGTCATGTGAAGACAGACAGAGATTGTGTTGTGGGTGGAAATCAGGCTCTGCCACAGAATCACGAGGAAAGCATTCCAAAGACACAGTGCAGAAGAGTGTATGTGGCAAGATGGTTTATTTGTGTAGAAGGCTGCCCCTGGGTTTCCAATTTCCCATCTTTCTCCATCCCATCACGGAAAAAGTCCAACCTTGCCCTTCAACAAGGCCAAAGCAAAGGCCAGTGTCCAAAATTTTTGCTTCATATTAAAGCTTAGTCCTTCAGAGTCCATGCTACCTGTTGCAGTCCTAGTAGCTGCTAGCCCCACACAGCAGTGTGCCCCCGCACGAAAGCATGCGTGAATGAGGGTTCCTGAGAGGGAGAGAGAGAGAGGGAGGGAGAGAGCGAGTGCCAGCGCTCCTTTTCTCCTGAGATTATATTAACTTGGGTTTGGGAAATACCTGGAGCTTTTTCAAAAGAACCAATCAACTTCCCAAGCTTTCATGGGATTTTGATGGGTCCACTCCCCAGCCAATCCAGTTTTCCAGGCTAGACTGGCAGGCACTTATGGTCAAGCACCTCCCCTGTGCCATTCTGACTTCTATTTCTACATGTGCCTGCCTCCCCCAGTCCAGCCCCCCTTGCCCCACCCCGAAATCTGGCACTAGGGTGGGGGAGGGAGGAGTGTCAATCCCCTTGGCAGAGAAAGGCTATGATCCCCTGGGGTGTGAAGCTGTAGCTTCCTGGTGAAGCAAACAGGTTTATGCTCCCCAGGTTATTAAGCTCAATGTCTAATTCCGTTTGCTTTCCTTCCATTATTAATAACTAGTTAACTACCCACGTAACAAGTGAAGTGATACAGACACAAACCAAGGACCACTAAGGATTGCCAGCAGCCTCCTAGAGCCTCTGGAAGGAGTGTGGTCCTGCCACCACCATGATTTCGAACTGCCAGCCTCCAGAATTGTGAGAGACTGATGGCTGTTGTTTTAAGTCCCTGAGTGTGTGGAAATTAACACAGCCTCAGGAACCTCATGCAGTGAGCAAGTGGAAAACACCGGCCACCCAGGCAGGCAAAATTCTCCTCCATTCATTACTTCCTCTATCTTCCCTGCATCTCCATTTCCAAAGGAGAAACTGCAGGCCTGGAAAGCCCAGTGATGTTAACAGAAGAGACTGGCCCTCAGGCACCAAAGATGGGGCTGCAGCCCCCAGGCTCAGCAAGGAAGGCTGTGGCAGGCATTTGGCATCTGCGGGAAAGCTGAGCCCCTGCCCCTGACTCACTGTGGGGATCACTCTCCCGGCACATGGGCCCCTGGTATGAAGTGGAGGTCACTTCAACCCCAGGGACGTTCATCCCACTGAACCTCAGCTTGGTATCTTCCCAGAAAATTGCTGGAAAAGCAAAAGCCAGGAGCCGTCCAGCCGAGGCTGACGATCGCCCTGTCCTGACCTCTGCTGTGTCATTACTCGACAGTGTCCGATGCACAGTCAGGGCTGAGGTTCCTTCGTGTCTCATATTTTAAAAAGTCTTTCCCAGAACCACTGGGGACTGGCCCTGGTGCCTCAAATCATTGTAACTGTTTACAGGAAATTGCAGGGCAGCTCAGACTGCTTATATGACACGCATATTGTGAAACGTAAGATGAGGTCACCGTTCAGTAAATCGCTTCCCTGTCGGGTAGTGGGAATCGCTCCCAGGATGAACCTGAACCCAGACTCAAAGGACTTCAGAAAAATCCAGTCATTTCCACACCTCCCCACTCCTCCAGGCCATTGCTGAGCCATCCCAGGTCTGCCATGCTCTCTGTTCTTTTTAAAGCATTCCAGGAAGGAAAGTCTAAAAGACATTACTTTCACGTTTTAACTCAATTTTCCTGAATTATCCAGATACGGGTTGACTAAGGCAGCAGAATAGAGGGTTTCCTATTGGTCCACGCTACATATGGCCCACCTGAGCAGCACATGCAGCCACACCAATGCAGAGACAAGGTTTGGTCATAAAGCAGTGCAATCTTCCCCATTCATTCATTCATTTATATATGCACGCACTTGAACATTCATTCATTCTGCAAGTCATCTGATAAACACTGAGAACCTTCTCTGTGAATGCAGCAGTGAGCAGAACCCCCTGCTCCCGTGGAACATGCCATGTGGCACGGCAGAGACAGGACAGAGGAGAGCAGGCCACGTGAGTCGGTGAGCAGAGTACCAAAGGAGGAGTAGGAGTGAACATGACTCATGGTCAAAGGTAAAGATGTTCCAGGTAGAGGGAACGGCCCACGCAGAGACTCAGGGGCGAAAAGGAAAGTGTTCTAGTCCTGACTAATGTGGCTCAGTGGATTGGGCATCATCTGCAAACAGAAATTGAGCCAGTTCGATCCCCAGTCAAGGCACATGCCTGGGTTGTTGGCCAGGCCCCCAGCTGGATGCATGCGAGAGGCAACCGATGGATGTTTTGCTAGATGTTTCTCTCCTCCCACTGCTTCCCCTCTCTCTAAAAGTAAATAAGTAAATAAATAAATTTTTTAAAGAAATGTTCTAGGAGCAACAAGTGATTTATAGGATTGATGGAACTGAGGCCTAGGAGTGGGTAAGTGGGGAAGGACAAGAATGAGAGGCAAGTCAGAACTAATCCAAAAGGCTTCCTGTGCCCCACTGAAGAGGGGAGACCTTATTCCGGATGTAAAGGGGCCTATTCTGAACGGCTTGATGCAGAGGAGTGAGCAGCCTGGTCTGCTCCTCAGAAAGGTCATTCTGGGGACAGTGAACTCAGACGGGAAAGTGTGAGAGGAAGGCGGGAGACCCCTGTGGCTATCGTTAGTTCTGCTGAGCGATGTGACAGAGGTGAAGACGGAGAAAAATGGGTGGACCTGAGAGGTGGAACAGGGAGGCCTGGTAACTAACTGGATGAGGGGTGAGGGAAGAGAGGAAGCCAAGGACGGCCCGATTCCTGTTGGCCGTGATATGGGCAATGGGCCACTGGGGGGCAGGAAGGCTCCTTCCAGGGATGACAACAGAACAGGCCCAAGCCTGAGACTCAGGGGCCAAGACCCGCGCACATGGAAAGAAAGGAGCGGATTCAAAGGATTTTTACAAGAAAAGGAAATGCCTTTTGAGGTGAGATTTCTGGCACTCAGAAGCTAAAAAGAAATGTCACAGAGGAAGTAACTGGATACACATTACGTAGGTGACACCGCAGGAGGAAATAAGAGGAACACCATAAATAGCGGTGTTGGAACCGAACCAGCGTGAGGCAGGCAATGAGCCCCAACCATTTTCACATGTGAGCTCATCCCAGAATGTTCTGTGTCCTGGTTCAAGTCAAACAGCTAAATCTTCCCAGAATTGTAAAGGTGGAACTAATCCTTAAGACTAAGTGAACAGTCCGTCACCATGGTCAATTTGGATCATTTTCATCACCTAGGAAAGAAACTTCCTACTCTTTAGCTCTCAGTCCCCTGCGCTCCCCACCTCAGCCACAAGCCTACGTGCTGCCTCTGTGGATTTTCCTATTCTGGACTTTTGTGTGGACGGAATCTTTTAACATGGAGTCTCCTGTGACTGGCTTCGTCCTCCGAGCATGTTTTCAAGGTTCATTCATAGCGTAGCAGGTATTGGTACTTCCTCCCTTTTTCTGGCCAAATAATATTCCATTGTATCAGTACACCGCATTTTGTCTGTCCGTTTGTCCACTGATGGACATTCGGGTTGTTTCCACCTTCGGGTTACTATGAGTGGTACTGCAGTGAACATTCGGGTACACGTTTTGTGTGGACATTTGTGTTCATTTCTCTTGAGTATGTACCTAGGATTGGAATGAAACAATAGGCCACACTCTTTCCTCTTCCCGCCACAATGCCTAGCAGTATAAGGCTTCCACAGATATTTCTCAAGTGAGTGAAAAAAATACAGTTCTCCCCCAGACATTAAAGCTAACAGGTCCACTGAGATTCCACCGCAGCCTCTGACGGCCAAGCTGGCTTCCTCAGACTTGACGAAAATAAATCTTCTTCTTGTTTCTTGTTCATTCTTGCTTTTGTTCTTTCTCCTGCCCTTTAGGGACCGATGAAGCGACCATCATTGAAGTCTTATCAAGTAGGACATCAAACGAGAGGCAACAAATAAAGCAAAAGTACAAGACAACGTATGGCAAGGTGATTCGGAGGGTCCTCAAGGGCATGCACACAGCCTTGGCCTTGACAGTCTTTGCTTCGTGTGCCCCAGGGAGCCGCTGTATGGCTGTAGGGGTTAACCCGAGAGGAGAAAGTGAAGTAACTATTGAAAACTTTGACTTTAGAAAAGTGAAACTGCCTTGTTAACTCAATAGCCTGTAAAATCAGTATCCGTTAACTCATGTTTTAAGTTTATTTCATTTCTATATTAATCCCTCTGTCATTTTTTCCCCTGCTCTCTTAGACTAACTCTACATATTAACTTACAGATAGGCTAGTGATTTGAAAATCAGTTTCCACAAGTGGGTCTTTATATAAGAATTCTTCATTTCTTTCAGCTGTCTTCAAGAATACTATATCCTTCATAAGTGAGGGTTACAGAAAACTAAAAAAGCCAAAACTATTTCATTAAGCATTACCTTATTACTTTGTTTTTTTCTTTCATTTTTTAATTGATGATGTTATGTATACAAATCTTTAAGTATGCATCAGGCTTTATTTTGTTATTACTATATAATGAATACAATTTAACCTTTTCTTAATGTCATTAGAATGATCAGTATGCCAACTGAATGCTAATTATTAGAATGTATTCCAATCCATGTCTATGAAAGCTTGATAGTTTCAACCACTCTATGTAGAAATAGACAGAAGTAGAGATGGATTTTCTTACTTTGACATTGGGCAGGCGACAATCTCTTCAGGCCTTGGTCTCCTCACATAGAGAATGAATGGTAATTTTCCTCCCTTCTCAAGTTGCTGGGCGAATCCGGCAGGACAAAGCCAGCACAGACCAGCAAGGGTGCTGTGCTAAGTCCGAATGTTTCCGTTGACACGGAGGAAGAGTGGGGCTCGTCCGTTTACATGGCTCGTGCTTAATCACACACAAGAAAGAAGAAGAACCAGGACTCTGGAACTCCAGGCCAGTGTTCACTCTTGGAGAACCCACCGCCATGAGACAAGCTATATATTTACACACCACGTGGGCCAGACAGTTGTGCTTTTGTAGTCTTTTTGTTTCTCTCGTCACAATCAGGCTTGACACTGTCATTCACTGAGGACACGGAGGGAAATCAGTGAGTCTTCAGTGCTGCTGTGTGTAATGGATTGGGATGACATTGACCCTCCATCATGCCAGCGTCACCTAAACTGCAGCAGCCCCTCAAGGGCCATGTCTGTTTCCACCAGCGTGACGCGGACAGTCAGACACAGGCTTCTTCTGTTGTTCTGTGAAACAAGAACCAAAGGGTTCAAAGCACAGGCCTCAGGGCTGCATTAAAGATAAAGCTCGCAGGCTCCAGTGCAGAGCTTTGCCGTGCCCGCGCATGCCAAGTGTGCGCTCGCTTTCCAGTTCTCCGCTGTTCCAGACAGCCGAGACTGCCGGACTGGCGATCGGGAGTCACAACAGCATGAATTTAGGAGACGTTAGCGACAAAGAAGTTGAAGTTCCCAGGCCAACTGAGCTCCAGAGAGAATACCCATCCCCGGGTGACACAGCTGGTCAGCAGAAAATCCGGGATGAAAGCTGAGGTATCCTGAGCCAGCTTCTACGTTCAAACAGGATGTAAACACATAGGATTTGTTTTCACGCCTGTGGCTTGTAAGAGTAGGCAGCTGGATTTCTTTTCTCTGCAGTTTTATATAGAGTGGGACCCCCTTAACCAGAGAAGACAGATTCCAAGACCTCCAAGGATGCCCGAAACTGTGGACAGTACTGAACCTTAATAATGGTGTACCATTTTTCCTTTACATGCACATTTGTGTCCATGGCAGGGTCTTGTCGACCATGCAGTGGGGACAGCAGGCACCTGCTCCTCTCCTCTCGGGCTGTTCCCATCAGGGCTTTTGATGTCTTCCTACAGGACCTGGAGGAGGTGCTCAAGAGTGAGCTGAGTGGGAATTTCAGGAAGGCCGCCTTGGCCCTTCTGGACCGTCCAAGCGAGTACGATGCCCGGCAGCTGCAGAAGGCCATGAAGGGTCTGGGCACGGATGAGGCGGTGCTCATCGAGGTCCTGTGCACGAGAACCAATCAGGTCAGTCCCAGCCACGCCCTCAGACCCCGCCCCAATGGAGCGTCCATACACCCCTCAGAGGCGGTGGCAGCACCCAGAAGGGAAACTACACCCAGCGTTCCTCCCAGGGGGTGAGCAAGCATCTGGGCAGAAGTGTGTCCGCTTTGGCTCATGCAGGGCAGAAGCCTCTTCCAACCCTCTCGCTGCCAATCTTGGGGTTACTGCCACTGGCTTGACATAATGGATCCTTCCAGAAGAGCTGTACCAATGCAGCTTTTGTTTTTCTAAATGGATGCAGTTTTATATGCAGCAGACAAGATTCTACTCCCCCCTGCCAGCCTGATTCTGCTGGCCTCCTGAAATGAATACTGTGATAAGCAGTCCAAGCATGTGTGGGTAACCCCCTCACCATGGCTCTTAGCTAGCATGCACTACCAGAAAGACTGTAAGGAGGCAGGGAGGTAGTGATGCAGGGGGACCCTGTGGCTGCCAGCACCTCTCTGGAGGTTTCTGTGTCCTTCCGTCTGCAGACCTTTCCCCTGGTCCCTCGGGCACAGGCCACATTTCAGTCACTGAAGAGAGCATGTATTTGCTAAGGCCCCAGTGGAAGCCCATCTGTCTTTGGTTCCAGAAGCCTCAAGGGCTAAGGACTTCATTAAGAGTAAAGAGGGTCTACGAATCATTATCTGGAGAACCCCCTCCCTCTTCCACAACCACCTATGACAGTGGAATATGGAGGCCCAGCCAGGATAATGCCAGGAAGCCCCATCACACTTGAGGCCTCCAGGCAGGACACCGCAACAGAGGCTGGAGTGGGAAGCAGCAGGGCTTGGCCACTGAACCGCCAGTGAAGCCTTCCGTGCTGACACCCCTGGGCTGGTTGCTTCTGCTCAGCCTGTGCTATCCAACTGCATTTCCAGAAACATTGCCACACTCCAAGCTATATCTATCCACCACTTTCTGGAGCTTGCCTGCACTCCTTCACTCCCCGCCCCGCTCTCCCCCCCCGCCAAGATAGTAAAACCCTCCATTTCTGGAAGTTGCCATTTAGGATTGCGCCTTAGAAGACAGTTAGCAATGGGCAGCGGCATCTGTTCAGTCCAATAGTCGCACAACTTTCCCTACTCAACGTCCCACCCTTCCCAGAAGCACCACAGTCCCGCAAGGAGGCATCCAAGATCAGGGCAGTCAGCAGCCTGCCTTGGCACGAAGGTTCATTTAATCATTATTTTTTTAATCCTACTTGACCTTACGCTGTTTCACTGTGGTTTCTTTCAGACCCTGGTCTCAAATAGCAAGCAAAGCCCTTTATTTGCAATCAAGTAGACCTGACATAGAAACAGGAAAAGTAGAGAGAGGGCAGGCCTGGATTCAGGCAGATCCTGGTAGCGAGTTGGAAGGAGAAAGGGGAAGGAGCCGCTGAGACACAGGTGGTCACTCAGTGCTTCCCCCACCCGCCCACCTTCCTTCCCACTCACCAAAGCACAGGAGCTAGGCTTCTCACTTCTATTGTCCACCCCACCTTCTCCCACACTGCATGCTGACTTTCTTTTTAAACAGCCTGCAAGTGATACTGTGGGGAAACACCTGCTGTTACCCACCGCTGGTTCAAGTGTAAACTGAGGCTGCTCCCAAGTGGACCACCTAGCACACCAGTCATTGAAACACAAAGCGATTGTTCCCAGGACATGCATGCAACAAACTGTTTACTGAGTCGAGCCTTGTTTGAAGTAGAGAAAAATTAGAAACAACTTAAATGCCCATCAATTGGAGGCCGGCTAAACAAACTGTGCTTTATTGTAGGATGGAACATTTTGCATCCAATTTAAAAAACACTAGGTAACTAGCTATGTATGAGCATAGCTGGATCTCCAAGATATACTATGGAGTGAAAAAATAAGTCAAAGCCCAACACGTTCAGTATTCCTCTTTTTAAACACATACACAAAATGATTCCCAGTATTTTCAGCGGCGCATCTACATGTACAAATGCAAAGAGAGATATTTGCAAGGATACACACTGAAATTTTAACACTGGCTACCTGGCTGGGGTTGGCAGTCAAAGGTGGTGAGGAGGTAATGAAAGAGGACGTTAGCGGTCACATCTGCATCTGTAACAAAGGAGAAGCCCATACACCTTACCTGCATGGTTTGAGATGTTTGCATGGGAGGGGCCCCTCACACCTCTAGGGGCCCACTCCAGGCCTGTGCCCCGACCCATGGGGTGGCCCTCTTTGGAAGCGTCCTGTGTCCAGAGACAGGC
The DNA here is from genome assembly GCA_004026765.1 of Micronycteris hirsuta. Classification (NCBI taxonomy): domain Eukaryota; kingdom Metazoa; phylum Chordata; class Mammalia; order Chiroptera; family Phyllostomidae; genus Micronycteris; species Micronycteris hirsuta. The sequence continues at coordinate 14,316 of PVJI01005530.1, forward strand.
CCCGGACATGTCTCTCTATATCTTATCGATTAACCCACCTTGGCCTGTGGATTTTATTGCCTTTTTTAGGAAATCATCACCATTAAAGAGGCCTACCAAAGGTGTAAGTAACCTTTTGTTCTGACTTCAAATAAAGTCCCTTTCAAAACACCTCTGTGAGACTAAACCCTCTGCTTTCTCCCCTCCTTGTTTCTCCTTCGAAAGTGTTTGACCGGAGCCTGGAATCAGATGTCAAAGATGATACAAGCAGAAACCTAAAAAAAATTCTGGTGTCCCTGCTGCAGGTAAGAGGGAAAGTTCTCATGAGCTTCATGACCTTGGGGCTAGCCCTCGGCAGCAAACATTCCTTCTCTGATTGAAAACGTTACCTAGGGATCGCCAACCCGGCTCTGTCAGATCAGCTATTGTGAAATTACTCAGCTGGGGTTTCTCCCACAATAGTAATCTGTCCAGTCATTTGCAGTTTACAACCCTTTCTGTTAATGAGTTACCTCCTTGGGCATCCCCACCTCGTTTTGCCAATGAGGAAATGCTAGGCTAGAGAGGATGGGTAACCTGCCCGGGTTTGCACACAGTAAGACACAGCCTGGGAGCCAGATCCAGACCAGATCATCTGACCCCAGGCAGGGCCCTTTCCCCAACACAACTCTGCGCTCACGTCCAGGATTCACCCTAAGTCTCAGCCTGTGAGAACCACTGCAGGGGGCGCAGCCAGGAAAGTGGGGCTTTCAGAATCAGCCCTGCAGGGACATAGCTCATGGGCCTCCGGCCACATGGCATCTGTGTTCTCTCTGACACATCCATCTTATTAGCTTTGTGCATTTCTCCTGTTCCTCCCTCTCAGTGTGGATGGCCTGACGGCAGAGAACACACAGAGTAGTCTCCATGGCAGCGGGAAGTACAGGCGCTCCCCTGCTGTACAACAAACTGCCACAATCTTAGCAACTCAGAACAGCACAGATCTATGATCTCCCAGCTTCTATCCGCCAGGAGTCGGTCACAGGTTGGCTGAGTCCTTTGCTCAGGGTCTCACCAGGCTGAACTCAAGTGGTCAGCCAGGGCCACCGTTTCATCTGAGGACCTGCGTCCTCTTCCAAGCCCACTGCTGGTTGGCAGGTTCCAGTTCCTTGTGGCTGTTATGACTGCTGTCCCTGTTTTCTTGCTAGCTGTCAACCAGAGACCCCTATCAGCTCCTGGAGGCTATCTGCAGTCCCTGCCATGTGCCCCGTAGACAGTTCAAAGTATAAGTTGGCTTCTTCCAGGCCAGCGGGAGCTCAGCTCCCTGGCGTCTTCCGTCTCTGAGCAATAAGGACCTCACCTGACTGGGTCAGACCCACGAGGATAATATCCATCTCGATGAAGTCAACTGATGAGGCGTCTTAGTCACACTTGCACACATCCCCTTTGCCTATCAACACAACGTAATCACAGAAGTGACATCTCATGAGGGTCACACGTCTCACCCACACTCAAGGGAAAGTGACTACCCAAGGGTGTGGGCCACTGGGGACACCTTAGAAGTCTCCCTGCCACAGAGGGCTTAGGTTAGACTTCAAGACCTTCGGGGACCAACATTCAGGGCTCTTCAGGACTGGGGCCCCCAGAGCTGAAATTTGATATTTTGGGAGGAAGACTATTAGCTTTCCACGGGGCTGACTCCAGGGGCCATCGTGAGGTTGCTTTCAGCCTGTTGAAGAGGTCAGTGGTTTATGTGAGTGTCCTTGATTGTCTACCGAAAAAGAAAAAAACCAGTGCTGTCATGGAACTACTCTGTTTACTGGCTGTGCCCAAAAGATGGCAGCAAAGAGCAGCACTTCGCCAGGCCAGGCCTTCCTCCGGCCGCCCTTCTGAAAACACCCAGCTTTCCAGCACTTCCCTTTTCTTGTTTTCCATGGTCAGGCAGGAACTCATGTTCATAACAATGTGTCCATTTTTCTAGGCTAATCGTGATGAAGGAGATAATGTGGACAAAGATCTAGCGGGTCAGGATGCCAAAGATCTGTATGATGTAAGTGTGCAGACGTGCCAGTCTCCGCGACATCGTTTTAAATATTTATTAGCGTTGCTTTCAACAAGTATGCCCGTACTGCATACAGATGGGAGTTACTCCGGAAACATGTTCGATCCTCACGGTATTTCTCATATACACTATCTTCAGGAACCTGAAAGAATTATTCCTGCTTTCATACTCTGGGGTTACCCACCTCAGACCCAGCTATAATTAAGAAGGGTAAAAATAATATAAATCAATATGTGAAGTGGGCTCACAGGTTAGAAGTTTAAAGTGTTCAGTCAATCAATTTAGCTTCTGTTCAATGTATATTTTATCATTTCCTGTACGTGCCGCCTGGTCCCAACACTGTTTATTCAGTCTTTTTACTAAAGGCTTTTTTTTTTTTTTAACATTAATCTACATTTAGGTATTTTTTTAAAGATATTTATTTATTTTTAGAGAGAGGGGAAGGGAGGGAGACAGAGAGGGAGAGAAACAGCAATGTATGGTTGCTTCTCATATGGCCCTCATGGGGAACCTGGCCCGCAACCCAGGCATGTGCCCTGACTGGGAATCGAACCGGGACCCTCTGGTTCCCAGCCCGCGCTCAATCCACTGAGCTACACCAGCCAGGGCTTAAAGGCTTTTATACAATGTTTGTATTTGACCCACAAGGCAGGGGAAGGCCGCTGGGGCACTGATGAACTTGCCTTCAACGAAGTCCTGGCCAAGAGGAGCTACAAGCAGTTACGAGCCACCTTTCAAGCCTATCAAATTGTGAGTAATCAAGTACCAGGGCAAGGCATTCACACTGGAACTGAGTCTGAAGTTATTTCCAAAAGAAGCCATGATCTGGGATATGGAACTGGTGGCGGGGTGGGGGTGGGGGCTGTGGTTTTACAACCATGGTTCTCAATCAGGAGTCATTTTGCCCCCCAAGGGATATTTGATAATGTCTGGAAACACTTGGGGTTGTCACACTGTGTGCTACTGGCATCTAGTGGGTCAAGGCTGGGATGCTGCTAAACACCTTACAATTCACAGGAGAGTCCCCACAACAAAGAATCGTTCAGTTGCAAGTGCAGGGCCAAGGCTGGGAAACACTGCTTTGTGACAGAGGCTAGGAAAGCAGACAGTGTCAAGTTCAGGAGCAAAGCCCTAGAATCAAAGCATCCTGGTGCCACCACTGGCCCGTGACCTAACCTCTCCATCCTCTTCTGTGAAACGGGAGCCACGATCTCCACCATTACACCCTCAGAGGGAGATTTCAGGAGCGAAATAAGACACACTGAGAGGCTCAGGACAGTCCCTGGCATGTGGTGAGCATGCAAACATTTGCTGTTGCCATCATTCTAATGCACAGCGCTCGCCACACCCCACATGGGCGCGATATACCTCAGAGATACGCTCCTGAAAAGACGTGTATAAATTACTTTTATACAATCATTAAAAAAGAAGTCTGATGATAATTTTAAGCCAACAAGGTGAGTCAGCTATTTCAAGGCACTTAATGGTGAGTCCTTCCCTGAAAATCAGCCCTTCAGTACAAGAAGCCTTTCAGGGAGTATCAGGTTTTTTATTTTTTACTTTTTTGGTCTCTATTTTATATTTGTAGAGGGCCTTTAACTATTCAAAGCCCTTCTGTGCCCTGTATCTCATTTCTATTTCACAACAATGCCGTCACTATAATGTAGGCTGAACAGCCATTGTTACCCACAACTGCTGGACAAAGAACGTCTGTTGTGAGTGAGGAGCCATCTGTAACTTATCAGGACCACACAGCAAGTCGGTAGCAGAAAGTGGATGAGAGCTCCAAGATTCCCCAGCCTGAGCTCCTACCTCGGCTGGAGTTGGCCGCTCCTCACTCGAAATAGTGTTTCCTATGTGTTGCCAGCAGATGAAAAGACAATAAAGCTCTGGAATGTTATCATCACTGTATATAGAAGCCTTGAAGGCCCTCTGCTTTCAAATCATGCCCAGAGTCCTGATCAAAGGCAGCCGACCCTGCACTGCCCGGGCCTCTGTGCCTGGAGCTGTGCAGACGGAGCCGAAACCCTTCTCCATGACCTAGACCTTCTAGGGGCTGTGGGTGGAGGCTCGGAGGATGGCTGTCCTTGCTGCCTCTAAAAACACACATACATGTGAGCATGGGGCGGGGGGGCTACTGACTACCTGAGACAGGGATGTCCAACCTTTTGGCGTCTCTGGGCTACATTGGAAGAAGAAGAGCTGTTTGGGCCACACCTTAAATACACAAACACTAATGGAAGCTGATGAGCAAAAACAAAGGTTTTAAGTAAATTTACAATTTTGTTTTGGGCTGCACTCATAGCCACCCTGGGCTGCATGCGGCCTGTGGGCTGTGGGTTGGACCCCTGGGACCTATCGTTCTCAAAATTAATCCTGAAATGGCAGCATCAAAATCACCTTGAGGACCTGCTAAAAATGAGGATTCTCAGTCCCCACCCTGGACCTACTGAGACAGATTCTTTGGGGTTGGGGGCCGATGCTCTGTGTTTTAACAAGTTTCCAGATTCTGATGCAAGCTGACAGTTAAGAAGTCTGCTCTGTGCTACTAGCTGAATGACCTTGAGCAAGTTATTAAGGGTTCTGTGCCTCAGTTTCCTCCACCATAAAATAGGGATAATACTAGTTCCCACTTCACTGGGTCAAGTCACTGTTAAATGAATGAACAGAAGTAGAACACTTAGTCTCTGGCGTGCAGTGGGGGCTGGTGTCCGATCCCTGGAGCATATGACGTGGCACAGGTTACCCTGGTATACAGGTGAGTCGTAGTTTCTGGCACAAAAACTTGGGCTTTTGCCCTTTGTCTGCCCTCTAAGACTGCATCTTAAGTACTGGTGCTCGCAGAAATCCCAGCCCAAGCCACAGAGATTCCCCCACTCAGCGGTACCATGCCCCCAAGTCTACCAAATAGGAAAGGTATATAGTTATAAAACCAAACCAGGCTCCCCAAACAGTGCTCGTTATAAACTGTAGGTGCACATACCCACAGCCCAGGCTCATGCCTCCCCACCAGGCCCTCCCCGTTGCTCCGCTCCCCTTCAAGTCCTCCTAAGCCCATGCCAGAGTCTTCAGCCCTTTGACTGCTGTAGCCAAAGCCAGTGGGGAAATGGTTTTGATCCCGTTTTTCTAATAATCTCCCTACCTGGTTAACTAGAAGCCTTTGAGGCTTGTCTGAAATTCTCCCTAGCCATGTGGTTTTTGTACTGAGATCAGAGAGCCTGGGTGTGTCTGAGAGCCTCCTAAAAGTTAAGTGTTCCAGGAAGTGAAAAGCGTGCCATTTGCGAAGAAGGGTCACAATTACTTGGAGCCAATCAATTGATTTTCATTCGTGTTTCCTGGAGCCCCTGCAGGTGCTTAGTAGCTACCTGCAGGGGGGTGGGGCAGGAGGTAGGTAGAGAAAAAAGAGCAATGGCTTCTCATCGTAGTGTGTAAATAGCGCCCCCTGGAGGTGCGGAAAGAAGAGGCCCCGGCAGGGCAGAAACCTGGCATGGCTGCCTGGGCTAGCATAAGGAACCCGTCTGCTGCCTCCCCAGAACTGCTCTGCTTCTCTGCGTTTCTCTGCTGTGTAGGCTAAACTACAGAAAATTGCAAAGCACTGTCTGGCCCAGTCTCAACAATAGAAGCAGACAGTGTTTGAATGTAAGGATTTTTTTTCATAAACACAGACCTGTGTGAATACAATGTTCTCTTGAAATGTAATCTCAGTCTACAGAACCAGAACCCTATTTATGAGAAAATGAAACCAGTCCCTTCTGAAATACCGGCTCCCACATCAAACCCAAAAGGCCAGGAACAGCTAAGGAAAGCACAGGACTGAAGCCCCCCAATGCAGTCTGCTTCTAATCCATTACTCACACCAGACACCTAGGTGTGCAACTGAGATGAGATCAAGCCATGGGGCTTCATGAGATCCGGGCCCTCTGCAACCCCCCCTCCCCCTGCCACATCCATTGTGCTAGCACCACAAAGAATATTTTATTTACCTTTGCTTTCAGAATAAACTATGTAACCTCCACTGGCGTGTCCTCGAGGGCCCCAGTCGTTATAGAATCACAGTTGTGTCGTATTCTCTAAAGATAATCTCTAAGAAAGATGTCTTGGTATTTTTAATGCTTAGACACATTTCCCAAACCCAGCAAAAAGTTCTCCTTTCTCTTTATTTGCTCGTTCTGAGCATGGCCCAGGCAGTACTTGCGCTAAGCATAGTCATACTTTACCCTGAACTTCAGCTTCTGTAAATATTTGGAAAGAAACCTAACGTGAAATGCTGTGCAGAGCGATATGCGAGCTGGTGGTGAATACAGGCTCACTTGGAAGCACCCCAGGATGCAGGCAAGTGGCATTTTGATACGGTCAGCACCCCCGCTTCTAGCCCATGCAGCCCCCCTCTATCAGAAACACTAGACCAAGTTCTCACCGTGAACTTCACAGCCTCTACTTCTTTCCCCCAAACTGTAGGAGACCGAGTCCCCAGTCCCGGGAAAAAGATGACAAGGGAGGTGTGGGTAAGATGATTGCGACCAAGCTTCCCAGAAAATTAGAAATAAAAAGAATTTTGAAAACACACAGGACACTCAGTTACATACAAACGTAAAGCATTATTGATACAGCATTCATTCATTGTTCTTCCATTCCCTGACTTTACAGAGGAAGAAACTGAGGCTCAGGGTGTGGTCAAGTCCATTAGGGGTCAAATCTGGACTAATTCCTCAGCTGTGAGAGCCCCCACTCAAATGGGGTGGTGGCGGTAACCACCTTCAGCCCTTCAGCAAGCTAGGAAGCCAGATAGGAGTTCCTTAAGGCTGCATGAACAAATCTAGGAGAGTTTAATGCTTTAAAAATATATATATATATATATTTACTTATTTATTTTTAGAGCAAGGGGAAGGAAGGGAGAGAAACATCGATGTGAGAGAGAAACATCAATCGATTGCCTCTTACATGCACCCCGAAGGGGACTAAACCTGCAACCCAGGCATGTGCCCTGACTGGGAATCGAACCTACCACGTTCACTTTGCAGGATGACACCCAACCCACTGAGCCACACCAGCCAGAACAAGTTTAGTGCTTTTTGTGGGGGAAGAACCCCAAGTGCACCAAAAGCAAAACCTGGACTAACAGCCGGACTGTGTCTCTGCAGCTCATCGGTAGAGACATCGAAGAGGCCATTGAAGCAGAAACGTCAGGAGACCTGCAGAAGGCCTACCTAACTCTCGGTAAAGCAGAGCTCGGAGGGCCCCTGACTTAGGCTGGGCTGCCTGGACACAGACAGAGGTTTGTGTGCAGGAAGCCTTCATAGAACCACGCGCCCAGCAGACGGGGCCAGGGAGAGAATGAATGCGATGCGAGTGCAACTGGGGCTTTGCTGCTCCCCAGGGAGTCCTGAAGCCCAATGTCCAACGTGCGCAGGGGGCCAGGCCTTTGTACCCCAAGTCAAGCAGCCAGTTGGTTGCAAACCAGGGGCATTTGCAAACTTGGTAAGGCTGCTCCCTCCTTGGAGGACAATTCCTGGGGTGAAACTCAGTTGTGAGCAGCCAGCAGGCAATACTTGGACTTTGTCCTAAAGAGGTCATTTGGGGTACACACCTTGGCATTCACTACAGTCCCACTGAGACTACAGGTCCCTGAGAGCACCTGTCAACAGCCTGGGACCATTTTCAGTCTCAGGGAGCATATGTAGCTCATATGACACCCGATAGTACCCAGGCTTTGGATTCATGAACAAGTTTCTGCACATGCCTGATGGCTTGAGGGTGTCTTTTTCCATGTGGTTCCCTTCAACATTTGGAATGAATGAGGTCTGTTTAGAAAGCGATGGGAGGGAGACCAGACCCTGACTGTGCCAAGCAAGCACAGGACCCTCTCTCCAGGTGTAGCCCAGGGGCAGGAAATAGCAGAGAGATAGGTGGGCGCAGGGCTGGGGCTGGCAGGCTCCTTTTTCGTTTTTGCAAGCCCTGGAATGAAGGCATTGTCCGTGGCACTGTCCCAAATGGCACAAAACACGGAGAGGTGCATCCCCAGAAGGAGAGGAAGAACTGAAAAAGCAGCCCTGGAAGTTAAAAAATGTGCGCTAACTGCCAAGCCTTCTCTTTTCTTTCCTTTTTTTCTTTTCTGAACAATGTCAGCAATTGATTTAAAAAAAAAAAAACCCATCCTCATCTTGCATTCGAATTAGCAGGACTTCTATTGTGATGTACAGAGGCCTAAAACCCCCGACCCACAGAATGAAGGCACACGGGGTTGGGGTCGACAGTCCTCGGGGAGTAGAGAATGAATGTCTTAGGAAAATGGAGAGACCTACTCCTGGCCCAGCTGGGAGGCTCCAAACCCTCCCTGTGCCTACAGCGCAGAGAGTCAAGAGAACACCAGAGCTCAGTCAAAACAGTAATATTAATCTTTATTAATATTAATTATTAATGGTAATGAAATCATTCTTACATCAATGGTAATACAACCATTCAATTCCTTAACATGTACTTAGTACGTGCCTGGGCCAGGGGTCGTGCTAGGTGAGGAGATCAGAGGTGAACAGGTCCAGTTTCTGCTCTCAAGAGGTTTAAAGACCACAGCAGATACACACAGTCACCAGAGTAGGCTACCGTGATGATAAAAACAAAAACAGTCAGAGCAAGGAGAGTCTGGAGGAAGGACAGGCTCAGCGCCTGAAGCTGGGGGCCACAAAACGCAGGCCTTAGCTGCACTCCAGCGGCAGCAAACCACACAGCGATTAGAAAAGACCTTGGCAATAAAACACACAGACAGTAGCCATGACTTCATGGCCACATTTTCTAGACAACCCCTACCCCCGTACTCCCACCTAACTCATAAAGATTCCAATTTACAGCTAAAGTCAAGGAGGAGGGGCTAGGAGACCAAATGACTGCCACCACTTGCAACCTCTGGAAAAACACTTCTCCAAGTGGGGTCCCCGGGCCCCCTGCATCAGAACGGCCTATGGGGAGGTGTACGAAATACAGTTACCTGAGCCCTGCTGCAGGTTGCCCCCTCGGAACCTCCAGGAATGCAGGCCGGAAGCTACACTTTGATAGGGTCCCCAAGGGATTGTCTCATGCTCACTGGGGTTCGAGAACCCCCACTCTGGAGTAAGGAGGAGCAGGAGACAGCACAGCAGCCAGTAGCCGGCCTTTCACTCACCACCTTTATTCCCATATCTTCCCTAGCAGCCCCGTGCAGACATCTGAGGGACTTCTGCCGCTGCTAAGGACAGAGGCTGTCCGCCAGGCATAGACTGTACACAGAAGGAAAGCCGAGGATTTCCTCCGCAAACTATCGGCAGAGGCAATGCCAGGGGAGAAGAGATCTGCATAGGTGTGGAGCGCATTAACGTTAGGCAGACAGGTGTCTCAGCGTCAGTTAGCTCTGCACAGAGGAGGGTCCCCAGAAAAACATGGTGAGGCCACCAGCTCAGAAGGTCTGGGGATCACAGTGAGTCCCAAATGTGCTATTCCCCAAATTGACAGGGTTCTCCCCCAACCACCACCAATCCAGCAGCTCTTGCATTGTCCTCAGGCTGGAGGGGTCAGACACCTGGGTCCGGGCTTTTCTGTTCCATGGACGCTCCAATGGCTGACACATGTCCTATGAGAGAAGACCCCCAACTTAGACTCTGCCTCCCTAATCCTATTCCTCTCCCTTCCTCATGAGCATCCATCATAAGGGCAATTACCTAGAAAACAAGAGTTTCCATGAAGGACATATTAAGGCTGTACATTACACACTTATATTGAAGTTATCACTTCTTATTAATCACTAACATAAAAAATATGGAGTGTTGAAGGTAAATGTTAACCTAAAGAGTAAACGGTCCGTTTCCCCCAAAGTGTTTGTTAGTCAGTATGGACTCATGTGAGCCTGGAAGGAGGGGAGAGAAGAACAATCGATCCCCCAGAGAGGCACCCCATCTCCTCCTGCTTGGTGAGCCAAAATAGTGCTGCATTAACTTGTGGATTAGGTCAAAGCTGGCAGGCAGGGGAGGGCCAGGGAACAGCAACTAGCAGCATCACAAGGAGGTTGACCTGTGGGCAGTGAAACCTTTCTTCAAGCCCACATCCCAGACTGCAAACTAAGAGGTCAATGGGGAACTTGGAAAAGATCCAGAGATGAGACTCACAAAACAAACCCAGTGAGGAAAAGCCAAGGGAAGGAAGGTGGTTTAGCGTGGGAAAGCAGGCCACAGGCCAACTGAAGGAGCCTCCAAGACGGTGAAGTTTGCCTACAGCAAGGATGCTGGCCCATCTGTTTCCTCTCCCGACCCGGCTCCAGCATCAGAGATTTCATTTGCATAAGAAAAGTTACTTCTTCGGACCAGAAGCACGAGCTTGGTGGGGAGAGCCTGAGGATGGTCAAGCGTTCCTCCGCCTCCCAAGGGTCTTGGGGGAACAGCAGGGGTTCTTATTTGTCGGGAGGGGTTTTGACTCCGTTCTGGTTGAAGATTCCAGGTGCCCTGACCTGGGGAATCTCCCAGATCCCATCACACAACAGTAGGAAGTTCGCTCCATTCAAACGTCTGCCTCACTATCCAGCCACCTCCAAGGGTGGCCAGGTGACACCCTGGGCCACCTCTGTTCCTTCAACAGTCTCCATGTTACTCCACAAAACTGACTGTCTCACATTCTCTTTTCCCTCCTCTGCCCAGTGAGGTGTGCCCGCGACCAGGAGGGCTATTTTGCCAACCGTCTGTACGAGGCCATGAAGGGTGCGGGGACCGATGAGGAGACATTGATTCACATCTTTGTGACCAGGGCTCAGGTAAGGCACATTCAACTCCAAAGTAGCAGGCTGGGACTTCTCTTCTTGCCACCCCGGGTGTCATCAGCAAATAGTTTTTACTAAGGACCTATTTACAGAAAAAGTAAAACAAAGACATTCTTTGCCTTCCCAGGCTTTGTGAAAGACCCTTTGTGCTTTGCTTCAACCTGCTTCTTTTTGTAAAACTACAATAATGATAGCTGCTTCTATTTTTGTCACCTGTGGCTCCAGAAAGCTCGTGGGGGTGCGCAGGGGAACCTCCTGGGGCCCTTCTGGGTGGTGCAACTGGGCTCGGCTCCATTTTATGGAAGACAAAACTGAGACACGGAAAAATTAGTGCCGGACTAGGTTACCCAGCAGCGGGCACAATGAGTAAATGATTTCCTAACTCCTGAGCGAGGCCTTTATGTAACTGTGCACAAGAAACACATCAGTACAAGACAATGTTTCTCAACCTTTTTAAAATGATTAATCGCGCACTAAGCAGCCTTTTTGGACCCATTTTTTCCTTAATTGCCACCTCCTTCCCTGTCAAGAAATGTTAACACCACAAATATGCTGCATATCTGTTTATATTCCATTTATATGTACCTTTACGTAAAAAGATTGAGGGTTTTTTTCCACCCTGTAAGAACCAATATTTGTCCTATTAGGAATGATATTATCTCCTTTTGAGAATGCACAAGTGCAAGAAAGGGGCAGGGGAAGGAGTAGCCCAAAGTTCAGGAGTAGCTGTGAAGATTCATAGCAAATGCTTTGGAATACAGAGCCACACATAGAAGAAATGACAAGAAAGGGGTGGGGGAGAATGACATTTCAGCCGCAGCAGGAGAAGCCCGGGAGAGTGACGTGCAACTGAGTACTTAAAAACCACAGACATCTCCACTCAAAAAATTGTTGAACAGAGGGGGAAAGCTACCAGCTCAAATTCTGGCCCACAGCTTTTGACAAATAATACTTAACCATCTAACATTGTTGTTTTTAAATATAACTTAGCAACAAGAGTGTTCTTTTGTTTTTCTGTTCCTGGAATTTCTCCTCCCCCCTTCTCCTCCTCCTCCTCTTCCACTATTCATGTTTTTCTCTCTTAAAGTCTAGGCCTCTCTCTCCCCTCTTCCCCTTCTCTGATCTCCCTTCACCCTTCTGCAATCCTCATTTCTCCTTTGTGGCTCCAGATTCTCTCTTTCCTTTACCTCTCCAGGTCTCGATATCTTCTCTCCCTGTCTCTTAGCAACTCAACCCCCCAACCAAAGTTTGGAAGTCAAAGGAGCAGGCCGGCGACAGAGCAGGGCAGGGATTCAGAAAGACCCCAGGGGAACAGATGGACCCGAGGGCTCCTCAGGGTTCCGCGTTCACTCCAATATGGGCCACGGAGCGTTCATTCCAAGATGCTCCGGCCATCTCAGTACTGACCATGTGTCCTGGGTCATGTCCACACAGGGACCATCCCCTCAGAATGCTTTAGGCCTGGTCAGATATTGTTAGCCAGAACTCCTAATCTGCTAAAACATCATGGTATAAGATCAGAGCCGCAGTGTGCCCCTCATATTGACCCCCCTTTCTGCCCCACCCCCAGCCAAACAGGGCACAAGTCAGAGGAGCAGAGACACAGGCACCGCCTGCCTGCTACGGTCTCTCTCCTGCTCTGCACCCACTTGGGACAATTCCTCACTCGCCCACCTTCTCCTGCTCTCATCTTTCTCTGTTCAGCTCTCTAACCGGGGCAGGGGTAAAAAGAACCAGAACTTGAGCGATGGTTTGTAGGTCTGTCTAGAAAGTGAGATAGAGTTTAAATTGTTAAAAAATAAGGAAAGAAACAACAACATTCCTGCCTAAAGACAATGCTGGGCTTCTTTTATGAGACTCACCATGTTCTATCGGGAAGTGTACCTTTTCTACGGCAAGCGCTCTCTCCCACACTAAGTTGCAGGAGTCTTTAGAACAGAACAATCCTTTCATTTATTTTTATTCTCGGTCCTCTCACCACTTTTAGCACCTAGTTTTTCAAGCTTTCAATAAACCCTATTCAAAATAAGACCTACAAGTTGGTATTGATTTGAATTTTGTTGCCTGGCTCTAACGCACTGATCGGGGTATGAGGAAAAAAAGAGGCTTCATTTCAAATATCTGTGTTTTGTCCAGTCCTGCTACCTAAGAACGATTCATTTTTTTTTAAATAACTGCTTAAAATTCCAAAGAAAAGTAATTTCAGCCGCAGTAGGAGCTGAAATATTTTTCAACACATAAACATCATACGAAATCCAAGTTTCAGGGTCCATCAAGTTTTCTTGGAACATACACACAGACAGACATCTCTGCAACCTTTGAGGAGCTGAACTCAGCTTTCCTCTTCTCCTCCACACCGTCGGAAGAATAATAGCTCTACGTCTAAGGTTGTTTTCAGGCATGAATGGGCAAATGAGAATGACATGCTTAGTATAGTTCCTGCCTGCGTGTATGGCGAACATGCTGTAAACGTGGTCGTCTCCATTGCTGTTGTCATCTCCTCTACAGGTGGACCTGCAGGGGATAAAAGCCAAGTTCCAAGAGAAGTATCAGAAGTCCCTCTCTGACATGGTTCGCTCGGACACCTCGGGGGACTTCCGGAAACTGCTGGTCGCCCTCTTGCACTGAACCAAGCCGGAGCAGCAGGAGCACAGGGAGGAACCATCTTTGTCGGGAGCCTGTTCCAAACCAGATTGGCACACATGACTCCAGCTTGAAAAACGTTCAAGAGTCCTGGTTTAGTTTCTTGGCAGCTTCAGCAGTGCAGCCGGGCCAGGCTTCAATATACTTGGGAAGGTCACCCTAGCACGCCGGCCTAACAGGTGTCTGGGCTGCCTCTTCACTTTTCTTTAGCATGGTAACTGGATGCTTTATAAGTGCAAATGAAGTCAGCAGTTGGTGGGAAAAAACTATCCATTTGCAGTAAAACATGTAGAATAATATATCTCACACAAGGGTGTGTATGTTCTGGGTAAATATTAAATGGTTAATGTACAGGGAAGACAAAATTAACCAATTCATTAATTTTCCTTCTGTGTATTCAATTTCAAAGCCTCGATGTTAATTAAAGTCGTGGATTATGCCTCCATCAGCTGCTTTTTCAAAGACCGGGTTGATCCGTTTTGGCTCTTGTCCTAGAAATATATGACTTGTGAAATTCCAACATATTTGGGAAATGCAAACAGTTATATTTATTAGTAATCACCAAGGACAGTCATCAAAACCAGCAGCAAGGAAACAATGGACTCACCTGTGAGAGATACAACTAGAGGTAGAATCCACTAATCGGTTCCCTGGTTTACAGGGCTGGTCTTGCCTCTTTAGACATTTGACCCACTTGAGTCTTCCATCTGATCTTCAAAGACAATTAGGCTGGGCACGATGCCAACAGGATCAAGGTCAATGGGCTGACTCTTAAATGGATTCGTTCCACACCGATAGCATCTCTGTTCCAAGATGTTTGTCTCATAGCCATACGCTGCCAGACATGGAGGGTTCTGTCGAGAGGACATGCACACTTCGGTCCAATAATTCCAGCTACACTCATTGGAGGAGCATTTGTGTCGGCGCTGCCAATAGCACACTTTCATATTCAATCTCCCTAACAGCCCTGTGAAGTTAGTATCACTCCCTTTTATCAGCGGAGGAAACTGAGACGCTAAGTAACCTGGCTAAATTCATTTACAAGCCATAGAATTCAGGGCTTGTTGACTCCAGAAATCACATGACTAATTGCCTTCCTTGGAAAAATAAAACAACGTACATGGGAATGGGTCTATATTCATTCACCTGCTGAGTTCCCTAGTGTCTGCCAATCACCGTGCTGGCCTCTGGGGGTATGAAGATAAGTAGGACACTGGCTATGCCTTGGGCAGTTCATTCCCAGGCCAGTAATGGAGACAGCTGCCTCCCTTCAGCAGAAGGCTGTTAAGTACATGAATACAGGCATGTCAAACTCTCTGCCTATGAGCAAGAAGAGGGAACAGGCAGCTCTGCCTGGGGTAAATGGGGAATGCTTCAAAGAGATGCATTTGCGTGGGGTTTCAAAGAAAGCAAAGAGCATCTCCAGAGAAACAAGGAAAGAAGGGCGTGGGTGGAGGTTCAGAAGCACTGGGCTGCGATGTGTTCGGGAAGCAGTGACACCCATTCTCCTGGGGCATGGATGTGGCGAAAGAAAGGAGAGGGCTGGGGAGACAGGCAACGTAGCTGCCAAAGCATCTGCTTGAATCACATTAGCCATGGTTTCTCCTGCCAAGCCTGGGCCTGGCGCTTTGGGCAATGGTGGTCACTGGAGATGTTTAAGTGAGGAACATTTGGGCCTTGGGAGACCACTTTGCTTGTGTAGTCAATGTACAGCAAACAGACCAAACACTCAGCATAAGAATACATGCCATGGCATGTTTTCTAGTCACTATAAAATAGTGATTCACAAATTAAGATGTGATGTTCATATTTGTGTTCCCAATACACTGAGTAACGGGTCTCTGGCCCTGCAGTGTGGAGTCTCGCTTGCCCAGCAGCAAGAGACCAATGCACAGGACTCCTCCAGGCTGCAAGCAAACTGTGTCCCAGACCACACTACAGCCAATAAAGATGCCTCAGATAAGCTCCCCAAAACTAGATAAGCCAAGAAACAAGGGTGCCAGAAATGGTATTCAGCTCTCCACATCAACCAGCAAGAGCTGGCCTGGCCCGTTTGTGCCGCTGTCGTTTCTTGCGTGACCAGGGCATGGGGTGCAGACCGGAACAGTGGGAAACACAGGGCCAGGGAAAGAAGTGGCTGGGGTGATTTTCCAAAATATTTGTCTTATTTTTTTATTTTGTCTTCTTTGTGTGAATTTTAGATTTACAGAAAAATTGTAATTCTATCACAGGGAGTTCCCATACACCCCGCTCTCAGTTTCCCATGTCACAAACATTGAAATGGTACAGTTGCCACAGCTCATGAACTAATGTTGGTAGGCTTTAAGTACAGCCCATACTTTATTCACATTTCCTCACCTTTTACCTAATGTTGTTTTCCGGCTCCAGGTTCTCATGAGAGTATCACAGGACATTTAGTTGTTACATCTCTTCAGGCTCCTCCAGACTGTGACAGCCCCTCAGACTTCCCTTGTCTTTGTCGGCCTGGGCAAGTATTTCGTGGGATGTCCTTCAGTTTGGGTCTACCTGCCATTTTTCTCACGCCTAGACTGGGGTTTGGGGTTGAGGAGGAACATCAGAGAGGGGAGGCGCCGTTTCTATCACATTCTGTCATGCTGTCAACATGACCTATCACTGCTGACACGGACCACCTGGCTCAGGCAGCGCTTGTCAGGTGCCCGTCTCCACTGTACTCAGGAAAAGGAAGTCACCGTCTACCACCCACACTTCGGAGCGCGGGAGTTACGGTCTGCTTCCTTGAGAGGGAAATTTTACATAAATTATTTGGGATTCTCCTGTACAGGAGGTTTGCCTGTTTTCCCATTGTTTCCTATTTACTACTTTATTTACATCTGTATAGACTTATGAGCAATTTATTGTGTACTTTGGGTTATAATCCAATACTATATTATTTATTTTGTTGCTCAAATTGTTCCAGCTTTGTCTATTGGGAGCTCTTACAGTTGGCTCCAGTGTCCCTTTGACACACCCCTCACTTGGCTTTTGAATACTCCTTTAATTTCTGTAACTATAAGATATTCCAGGCCCATCTTGCATATTCTTTTTCCAAGTCCTACAATCTGCCACTTGTCCAAGGTATCCTGGTTCCTTTGATTAGATGATGATATTAGAAACCAAGATCTGGGTACTGGGAGTGCTCATTGCTACTGGGGTGTCATTGCTTCTAGGCCCACTCAGTGGGCAGAATGAGGACACACAAGTCTGTATACTAAGCCATGTATCACACGTGTCTATATGTATACATATATGTAGATACGGGACATAAATATAGGTTTAGATGTAGGTATAGACCCAGATCCATCTGACTCTATGTTATTATACCTGAATTCAAATGACGTCTTCAACTTTCATCCAGTACCACCTGGTTCACACGAGAAGGGGGATTTTTGACTTTGACTTCTGAAAAACAGCACAAGGAGACAAGATAGTGGAAGCGACACTCCTAGAAAAAGGAGCCATGGGAAGAATCAAAGCAAACCGCACACATCGCCCTGCGTGCACCACCGACAACACTTCCACTTGAAACGGCAGAGTTTGTGCCAGGTCTGGGCAGAAAGGGCGGGCCATGGCTGAGTGCTCCTCGGACCTCCACCCCTGGCACCCAAGGAAGTGTTCTTACGTTTCCAAGAGAATGCTCCATGGCTTCTTTGGGACTAAACCAGCAATACCGATGTCTTCCGTTCCTAAGGTGACCAGTTTCCAATGAGCTCAATGTGTGTTCAGCCGACGCTGAACCATGCAAGCAAAGTGGAGAGAAAGACCAGCTTCAGTGTCAGAATCAAGGCGGTGGGTTTACACGTCAGCCTCCTCCTGTTAATGGTTTTTGGTTGCCAACAACTGTCACTTTAGGACTGCTTAGAACAATGAGATCTCAGGGCAAAAGAGGCCTGAGGCGTTTTTAGACTTTAGAAGGAAAAAGGCATTGGTATTGAATCATTTCTCACTGTGAGTAATGTGGACCAGGATAATATGACTCACAAACCAAAATGTACACACTAATTGGTCAAAGTCTGAACCTGATCCAAGTATTAATTTTTTTAAAAATCCTACTGAACAAGTTCAAGTTAGAATGAGTCTTTGAAAAAGGTTGAGCCAGAAGAAAAAAGAATATGAAAAGCAAAATCATTTTCACACAAGTATTTCATTCACTTCAAGCATATGGCACAGACAAATACGTACTATGTGTGCATTTCTATTGGTAGGACCTCTTTTAATTGAATCTCACTTAACCTACCTGGCAGGTCAACCAACACACCCTATCCTCTCCACAGAGTCTACCAGTGGACGTCCCAGATGCTCTGAAGGCTGGAGGCTAGTGTGGGACTGGGTAGGAAACCTTCTCTCTCCTGGTGCTTCATGCATTTTGCAAGAATGCATTTTATTTATTCTCAAATCTGTTTATACATATTGTACTTGCTGTTGTAATTACATAACTTAATTAAATAATAAACAAGCTAATTAACTGTTAAAGCACAAAAAGAAAGAGTTCTTGAGTTTGCAAAAAGCTAAATTGAATGCCCTGGGAAGATTTAAAAAAAAAAAAAGGCTAAATGACAACACTGAGTGCCCATCAGCGGCTTGTTTGCAGAGAAAAATTCTCAGCAAATCAATATACTTTGGAATGTTTCATATGAAAAATACCATTAGGTGTGTTTTATTGTAATGATGCTCTGCTTTCAGCTTAAACACACATGGCTGATTGCCCTTCTCAGTGTGTCAGATAAGAGGGCTTCCACTGGATATACATCTTTTCTTCCTTTGAAACATTAATGCGTCTGTGATGACCACAGGCTTTTCTTCTGGTCCTCGGAGGCACCTTACCACCCACTGCACCTCTCAACACCTAAGCCTCCTGCAGTGATTAAGAGCAGGGGCTGAGGAGCGAGAAAGAGCAGAGAGAGGCTCCTGGCGGTTCCATTCACAGGATGTGTCACTTTGAGAAACCACCTTGCTCTCCTAAGACTCAGCTTCCTCATCATGTAAAATGGGGTGATAATAGTTCAGAAGCTCCCCTACTTAAGGACCAAAAGCAAAAGGAGCCTTCACAGATGAGGACAATGCCATCTCCAGGACAAACAGGGCAACTCTGCCTGTAAACAGATGTTTTCAGAGGTCACCTATTCAGTGTTATTTTTACAAAAACAGCAGCAGCACCAACTACATTTATGTGTAAGTGGAGGAGTTGTGCCCCATAGCATCTTGGTGCTGATTGATGAGATAAAGTAGTAGAAACCCTGAGCACACAAATGGGCCCATGCCAAGCGCTCCCCACACAACAGCTGTGTTGTTGTCTAGCTAAGCCACCCATCTGTGCTGGGGCAGTGAACCCTGGAATGGAATCATGAGGCAGTCTATTGCATGAGGAGGCACATTAAGGTGCAGATAGACGTCACATGGATTCATGCCTCCCGCCCTTCCCCACCCGGATTGACCTGACAGACCAGGATGGTCTCCCACCTGCAGACACATCCCTCCTCCAGGCCATTTCCTACCCCACAGCTGGCGTCCTAGCAGCATCCTAGTGCCTAGAAGGGTTTGCCACTCCTACACCTTGAGCCTTTACAAGGGCCGCTGCTTCCTCTCCACTGGGATGTCCAATTAGCCTCATGCCAAGTATGTACAAAGAAAACTCTTGATTTCACCCACCAAACTGGTTCCTTCCTCTGTTTTCCCTATCTCAGTAACAACCCCAGTCCACCCAGCTGCTCAGATCGAAGTCATTGTTGACTCCTCCCATGCCTCAGTCCTCCAGGGCTATGCATCAGAAGACCTATTGGTCTCATTGCTCCAAATACTTCAGTTTTCCAGGTTTCACCACCTCCATAGCTATGACCCCAAGTCAAGCCTCCATCCTTTCCAGCCTGGACCCCTGCAATGGCTTCATACCTGGGTTTCTTGCTTTCCCAGTTCCTTCATCTTTGCTCCTTCCGGAACCACCCCTCCTGCCCGCCCCCCTTACCAGGCACTAACCACATACGGCTTTTTTCTGTTCCTCAAACTTGTCACCCTTATTCCTGCCTCAGGGCTTCTGCACTTGCAGTTCCCTCTGCCTGGAACTCCCCTTCTCGCAGAGCACCCCAGGAGCCCATCTGAGAGCACACGTCACCTCCTCCAGAAGCTGATGCTGGCCACCATATCAAGTCTAATCCCCATCGCCAGCCTCAGGTCACACCCAAACTGTCCCTTCAGCATCGTCCTGGATTGTCTCACAGTGGCTGTCAAGTGTCACCATCTCACCTTGCCTGTCCCCACCTCCATGTAATTAGTCACTTTCTCTGTGTTCTCTCTTTTACATGATTCCATCATAGACCTTATTATATTATTTTCCATTGTTCTCCTTATTCATCTTCCCAAGTAGACTGGGAGCTCTCTGAGACCGAGGACCACCTTTTACTCAGCCTCCGAGCCCCCAGGCCACATGGCAATTCTCTCCAGCTCTGACCACCTGCCTTGCCAGGCCACTAGATGAGAAATAGTCTTTCCCTCCACCCGCTCCTCAATCATCGTGCTGCCTCCACCTCGCATCGACTCATCCTTAATTATTCATGTTTGTTCTGCTTACCTATTGTCTTCCATCCCCCGCACCCCCCCACTAGAATAGTGATGGACACATAGTAGGTGCTAAGTAAAGATTTGTTTACAAATGACTCATTCAACATATTTGCCACATGGAGGTCTAATCAAACAACTTGCTCTCGGGGTACTGAAAGATCAGGGAGATCCGATGCTATGTTTACAACTGTGACGGTCTCCAAAAGGAGACACATGGACATGATTTGTGAAAATCACATTCTGAAGGAAATGCTGGGGGTGGGGAAGAGAGCAAGAGGGCGAGTGGAGATTTGGCTAATGAGAAAAATAGGTCTTGAACTGCTCCAGGGCATCCGTCACCTAACTTACTGAACTTACTGATTGGTGGCCTCTTCTGTTTGGCATTGAGAACCCCGGTGGGAGTAGCAGGTCTCTCTGCAGCTCCACTAATTCTGTTCCAATTAGTCTAACTAGAAACAGGTCCATGGATAACTGACCAGATGTCTGGCTTCATCAGAGGTCACATTGCACCTGCAGCCCAGGAAGAGTAACACAGATCCTGGCACACAGAGGGTGGGGAGAAAGGGTGCCACTGAGTAAAAACCGTTTCAAGTGCAACTTCCAAGAATTCCAAAGCAAGGTCAAGATGAAGGAGTTTCAGCAGCCCTTTCCGAGAGGGGGACCTCAGGGCACCTGCCTTCTGCAGCCTCCTCCTCCTGCGCCGGCCGGGGAGAAGGGACATGAGATTTGCTGGCAACGTCAGCTTGGCATCTTCCATGTGACGTGTAAATAATACCGACCACAGTAAGCCACTCGAGGTCCACAGCATCGCTGAGGACACGATACACAGAAGCTGAGGGGTCAGCAGCCACAGGGGTGGTAAGTAAAGTGGAGGCTGGGACGGGGCCAGCTGACGGGGCCAGCAGAGCAGAAGCCAGCTGGGGACTGCCAGCCCCCAGAATAATGTTTCGTCTGAATGGCACGCAAGACCCGGCCAGAACGGGCCCTCCCGGGGGAGGGAAGTGGACAGCTAATTCCAAACAGGTGATCAGATATAGAAAGGTACCTGAGAGCTCTGCCGGTGGCACTGCGCCCAGCTTCTGTTCACCGTGTCCTCAGCGACGCTGTGGACCTCGAGTGGCTTACCATGGTCGGTATTATTTACACGTCACGTGGAAGATGCCAAGCAGGGTGTGAGGCAGATCCAGAGAAAAGTTATTGGTGTCTGCTTTACCCCTGGCCGTGAGTAAGCTAGGCCAGTGAACCGCGCCTGGCTGCCATAAGAGACGTCAATGGTGTCTGGCGCAGAAGTCCCCACCCTCGGTCGCAGGGCTCACAGAATCTGCCCGGAGACCAGGGTTTGATTGGACTCAGACTGGGGTGTGGCCCAGGAATTCAGAAACTTTACATTTCCCCCAGGGACTTGACTGTGAAGCCATGGTGGGAGCCACAGCCCTAACGTAGCTGCGGGTTGAGGAGGCTCCAAAGCCCAGGCTCCGTTTCACCCAGCAACATGCCCAGAACGTCCCATCACCTCCAGACTTGTTTTAAGCAAAGAGGAAAGAAGGACCAGTCACTGACTCTTGCCACAAAAGGGTCCTTCTGGGGACACAGTATACCTCTACATGGCTTTTATTAAAGCTCTCTTAATTTTTTATAAAATCTTAATTCTTTACACTAGCATCTGAGGCCCTGTCTATCTGCTCATATATCCCTCCAACAAATATTCACTGAGCACCTACTATGGGCCCAATGTTCTTGTTCTCATGAGTCTGTCATTCTGTTAAGGGAGATAGAGAATAAACAATGAAACACTACAAATAGAATAACTTTCAAGCATAATAAAAAAAATAAAAGTGATATGACATAGAGAGACAGGTGGGAGGTACTTTGGGCGGAGAAGGAAGGTATGTTTAATGACATAATGTCTGAGCTGAGCTCTGAACTCAGAGAAGCTAGCCACATAAACATTGCAGGGAACAGCATTCCAGCAGAAGGAACAGCAAAGACTCAGCCTCGGTCTCCTTGTAGCCTGCCTTAACTCTTCTGCTGTTCTGCTGGCGTCACCAGCTCCCACACTTTTGCACTTTGGATTTGTCCCATGAGCGGTGCCATCCTCCAACTCAAATCTATTACTTTTCCAAGAACTCCCTCCTCCAAGAAGCTTCCCATGACCAGCCCCTCCTCATTCTGACCACTCTATACTTCATCTCCAAAGTCCGCAAATGCCCTTAGTAAACTGCAATGGGTATAAAAGCACTTGATGTGATTGTTACTATTCATGCCTCCTTCGCACCATGCCTGAATTTGCACTGAGTCATCACACCGCCACTCTAAAGCAAGCAACACTAGTTCTATTGTCTTGTTTCACCTGGTACAATCAGTCTCCTCCCCTGGGATATCGGTCATTGGTCCTTCAGGGCACGGACTGGGTTTTCTGCTTCTTTGCTACCCCAGTTGCTCCTAGAACAGGGCTAGGCATTTATTCATGGTCCCTGACCAGAGCTGTTTCTAGGAGTTGACTAGGTTGCCAATTAAGTGTTTGTTTCAGTGAAAGAATTAATGAGTAAGCCTCACCTCAAAACCACACAGCGTTCATCCATTTTGCACTAGCATTCTCTCCACTGCACAGATGAGGAAACCAGGACTCAGAGAGATGAGGAAACATGCCCACGCCACACAGCTGGTGAGTGGCAGAGCTGGGATTTAAACCCAGGTCTGTCTGGTATTAGAGGAGGTACCACACTGCATGGCACGGCCCCCTAAAGAATGAAGAATGAAGGTCAGCAGTCCCACTCTCGATTTTTCAATCAAGGAACTGAAAGTAATAAAGGAATTAACAGAGGTGACCTGGCTCATAGATTTAGTGCCGAATCCAGGGCCGGTATTCATGGTTGAGGATGCCAAGGCCTCTGGGTTGTCTGTGTTGTCACGTCCCTTTCAGAAAGGTCACAATTCTGGTTGAGATTCATCAAAGTATCAGCTCTTTGTTGTGCCGTCTGCTGAGTGTAAGTCCTGCCAGGGAGCTCCTGACGACAGGGGAGAGCGTCTAATGAAATGGCCAATGGGCGGTAGGTCAGAGAACATTCATTTATTTGAATTAGGTTTCCTTCCTCCCTCCCTCCCTCCCTCTCTTCCCTCCTTCCTCTCTTTCTCTCCTTCTCTCTTCTGACTGCTTGAATGGTCTTGATAGAGAAGGACAGGAGCAAGAAGCTAACAGTTATCAAGCGCACTGAGCAAGTCATGAAACTTCATGGGTAGTATGGGCTTCAGGGAGGGTTACCAGGTTTAGCAAATAAAAATACAGGATACACACTTACATTTGAATGTCTGATGTTGAGAAAATATTCTAGCATAGATGTGTCTTGTGCAATATTTGGGACATGTTCATACTGAAAACCCTAGTTGAATGAAACCTGCCTCACAGGATTATTGTGACAGAAAGCAGCAGTGGCAGGTCCATTCAAAGACTGCTTTCCTTCCTGTATGTAACCATTGGAAACAGACAGTTCTGGGCCTTCATAGCTTAGAAAAATGGCCGCTCTGGACTACCGACTCATGGGTTCATTCAGCAAATTTGTCTGGGTCTAAACATGGCTCCCCCTCAGTATGTGAGGCTCTCTGCTCTCTCCTTGGCCCCAGGGAAAGAAGTGGGGAAGGCTGGAATCAGTTAAGTCGAGAAAACCAGTTAAGTCCAGGACAGTTCCTTGTGAGATGTGATAATAGAAGAGATAACAGGATAGTGGTTTTGTAAACAGAAATGAGTTGGCTGAGCAAGAGGAGAAAATGAGATGGGGAGATAGTGGGGGAAAACGGGGGAGTAGGAGGGGAACACAGCCCAGGGAGAGACCACATGAAGAAAGTTCATGGGAAAATGTCCAGTGGGAAAGGTCTGTTCCGCCTAAATCGGAACATCTGAGCCACTTGTGTGATGCGCTGGATGGAAATGTTTTTCAAAGGTTCTCGGACAACCGCAGGCGTCCCTGCGAAGCAAGCTCGTCTTCGACACCCTTTCCTCTGCCCATTCAGCGGTAACACTGAGTCTGACCTCCGCCCTGCCCAGTAATACTACACTATCTCCGAAACATTGTTCTAAGAAAAGCACCACCTTAATATGCTACCCCAGGTTTGGCGTTGCTCTATTTCCCTGTCTAAGGTGCCCCTTCTCAGACCCCAGTGAGCTTATCTGACAAATTAATGTCAGGAATGGAACATTCTTTCTAAGGATAATTCACATTTTGATAACACTTTCTGGAACTGTCTTTTTCCCTTCTTTCCTGTGTTAGTGTTATCTAATTCATTATCTCCTCTAAGTAGACGAGAGGGTGCTTTGCAGGTAGAGGAGAGAGCTAGTGTACGCTCCGGCAGAAGTGAGACCTTTGTGTCTCTCCAAATACATTCTGTGAGCAGGGGATAGCAGGCATATAGAAGGTGTTGGGATGAAATAATGAGTTGGTATGCCCTGATGGTTCAGTAATTTCAGACAAGATCACCCTTATTACTGTTGTTACTCAACTGTTTCTGAAGGAACATTCACTGACAACAGGGAATCTCAGTGATGTTACCAGTGTGCCATTCCCCCGCTCCCACTGTACGATGTTCTACTCTGGGAGCCACAAATAAAGTTCCCCTTCTGGCACTCGTGTCGAAGAAAATTCTGGGGATGACAATAGGAATAATGTGCACATCTCCTGGGCGCAAAGGCAGATTTCTGATTGCTATAATTACTATCAATATTCTGCAATGCCTTTGGGCAATGACAATGCACTAGATGTTACGAAGAGTTTAAATAGCAGACTCCCCAGCCTCCAGCTCACGTCTGGAATGCCACGGCCTGTGCTGGCCTGCCCATCAGAATGGAAAACACAAGAGGATACTTCCTATTTCCTTACCCAAGGCCCTGGAGACTCGGGCAAGCTTTCCTAGGAATGAGAATTACCAAATCAACCATGTTTGTCTTGGCCCACTCTTTTTTCCTACCTTTTGACTATTCAGGTGTAGACAAAAGAAAGAGATGGTAAGGGGAGCCTTTACCCAAGAGAATTCTGAATCCCTGGCAGGTCTGAGGATGAACTTCAAGAACAACATGTGAAACTAATAAACACTAGCATTTCTCTAGCAGAATTTATTTCTACCCCCCCTTCCCACAAAATGATTTACAAAGAATGGTGAACACTCATCATACCTCAGAAAATTAGGAGTATAAGATTATAACTCAATATCAGAATCAACCCAGTATCAGAAGCAGATGCAATGGATTGGAGAGAAACAGTGAGTGACCTATTCATGCTTTACCTTGTGGAAGAGAGGAGACCCAGTTCTTGGAAAGTCAGTAAGAAGAGAGTTCATTTCTTCTACACTCCTTTATTTGAAGATGCAGATAATAGGCCAATCCTACCATTGGCCAGTGACCTTCTACTATGTGAGTGATATCTTTTGAGGCAGCTGGAGTACAGTTTTATACACACATATGCACTCTACAAAATCTTACCGTATCCTTTTAAAGACCACGACCCCAGAGCGAGCAACAGGGAGAACGTGGAAGATGGCGAGGAGTGTCCCTGCCAGAGTCACTGTGGACCCCGAGGGTGAAGTGGGGCCGTCATAAGTAAGTTTTGAAAGCTGTGGGAAAGAGCCTGTTGTGGGCATTTGTTGGACAGTTGCGGATAGTTTTTCTGCCTTGGAAATAGAAGACAATCATACCTCATTCCTGCAGGGCCAAATTCATGGATGCCACAGGACCCCTGGGAATGGAGCTAGGAAGTGGGAAAAGCAATTAGCCACCCCTTTAACTGCAGATGTGAGAAGGATATTCAAGTAGCACCCAAAGGGATAGTTTGTGGCTCCAGAGGCAAGCTATGTAGTCTGCTGGTGGGCCATCGCTGGGTCTGCATAAATCTTTTTACACAAAGATGAATAAATAAAGAGGCAGACTATGGGAAAATACTGCAGGACAAGGAAGAGAAGGCTATTCTGAAAACTTGAGAGTATGTCCAGAAGAAAATTTTTCAAAAACTTCAGCACCAATAGTATGAAAAAAATGACATTACTTCTGTAAAATAAGCAGAAAAAGAAATCAAACTGAGCTATAAAAAGAGGTAGATGAGCCGTGGAATTATTTCAGAGGAATAAAAATGCAATAATATATTTTAAATCTGCACTGGAAGCAGCAAAGAGGAAACCTATCTCTATGGAACAGTACACCAATGCTGTAAATGGTAAGTTCTAGAATGCAAGAGAAAAGGACAAGCAAGTAAATATTTAAGAAGAGATAATGATTTACATGAGTAGGCCAAGTTTGAAAAACATATAGGTTTTAGGGTTTCAGTTCGATTCCCCATCAGGGTACATGCCTGGGTTGCGGGCTGGGTCCCCAGTGAGGGCCATGTGAGAGGCAACCATACATTGCTGTTTCTGTCTACCTCCCTTCCCCTCTCTCTAAAATAAATAAATAAAATCTTAAAAAAAAAACATATAGGTTTTGTTCATAAAAAAAAACTACACTTGAAGTAATAATCAAAGATATAATTGAAGAAAATTTTCTTAGGTTGAGTAAAGGCCAAAGTATGGATATCAACAGCCATGTTTTGTTTTGTTTTGTTTTTTATTTTTAGAGAGAAGGGAAGGGAGGGAGACAGAGAGGTAAAGAAACAGCAATGTGTGGTTGCTTCTCACATGTCCCTCACTGGGGACCTAGCCTGCAACCCTGGCATGTGCCCTGACTGGGAATTGAACCGGGACCCTTTGGTTCCCAGCTCACGCTCAATCCACTGAGCTACACCAGCCAGGGCTATCAACAGCCAAGTTTTACAAGCAAAATTTATTTTTTAAATAAGAGCAGGTATCTGGACATATCCTGGCAAAGTTTTCTAATTAAAAGAATGAAAACAAATCATTTTAAAAGATGTAAATTAGTCCATACTCAAATTTTTCTGCAGCACTGCAGTTTTTCCAGAATAACATGGGTGGTTTTCAGAAAAATTTTGAAGAAACAAATGTATTTGTTATTTTAATTGAGATATAATTGACATATAACTTTATATTAGTTCCAAGTATACAACGTGATTTGATATTTGTATATACTGTTAAGTAGTTTCCACAATAAGTCTAGCTAACACTCAACATCATACATCTCTGTCAGTGAATACATAGTTATAAAATTTTTTCTTGAGAACTTTGAAGATCTATTCTTTTAGCAACTTTCAACTATACAATATGGTATTATTAACTAGAGTTACCATACTGCATCACAATCCCTTGGCTAATTTGTAACTGGAAGTTGAAAATAAGAAAAAAAAAATCGACTCTAAACTATCATACCCAGCCAAGTTTGTTGTTTGTAGGATGGTAGGAAATGCAAGGAGAATCTTCAATAAGGAAGGATTTAGAAAAATGCACCTCTCCCCTATTCTCTCTAAAAAAAAGTATATATGAGTCAATGAACTTCAGTTAATCAAAAAATGAGTCAGAGTTAAGCAGTTAAGAATGAGAAAATTGTGGCATAAAAGAACTGGCAGTGAAAATGTAAATCAGCCAAGTATGGAACTAAGTTTAAATACTAACTGTAATTATGTTTCAAAAGCAAATTGCAAAAGCAAAAGTCATTCTTAAAAGATGAGATATCATGTATAAAATGATTTGATGTCAACAAACTGGGGTTTAAATTCCAGGTTATCTTCACAAAAACCAGAGAGAAAGAAGTAAAAAGTGTTTCAATTCTTTTTCCTACCTAGCAGGAAGCTGAAAACTAGTTTGTTTGTTTGTTTGTTTGTTTGTTTGTTTTACTTTTATCTTTGGTCATTAAAAAAATAGGTTAAAACATTTTATAAAAACTTAAAAGAGCCCTGGCTGGTGTGGCTCAATGGATTGAGTGCCGGCCTGTGAACCAAAGGGTCTCCGGTTCTATTCCCAGTCAGGGCACGTGCCTGGGTTGTGGGCCAGGTCCCCAGTAGGGGGTACACGAGAGGCAACCACATACTGATGTTTCTCTCCCTCTCTTTCTCCTTCTCCTCTCTCTAAAAATAAATAAATAAAATCTTTTTAAAACTAAACAAACTTTTTTTAAAAACTTAAAAGAAAGCCACTGTTAAAAACATAAACAGTCTGGAAAGGGCAAAAGTAAGTGAACAGCGTCCAGTGTCCATCTCTATCAGTGAATTCCATTCTCTGTCCTTCCTAATACGGGGCAGGAATATAGACTTATTCCTGCCCTCAAGGAGCTACAATACGAG
The DNA here is from genome assembly GCA_004026765.1 of Micronycteris hirsuta. NCBI lineage: Eukaryota > Metazoa > Chordata > Mammalia > Chiroptera > Phyllostomidae > Micronycteris > Micronycteris hirsuta. Next base: position 42,538 of record PVJI01005530.1, read on the forward strand.
AGAGAGACGAAAACACATGACTAAAATTCAGCCTGACATGAGAGCTCTTCAAAGATGCATGTATAGAATTCTTCTATGAGGACCTAGAATTTATGGTGGGACAAGGGTGAGTTGGGAAGGAGGGAAGTTGAGAAAGGCTTCCCTTTATAACAGTTAGGACACTTAAATTATTTATGTCTATCTTCCCTACCAGACTGTAAGCTCCACAAGGGCAAGGGACCTTGTCTTACTCAATGAGTGGATGGATGGATGGATGGATGGATGGACGGATGGACCCTCAGTTAATTTGACCCTTACCTTGCTCAAATCATATTTCCCCAAGGGATTTTAATTAATGCTACTTCTAAGGAAGTAAAGTTCACCCTCTCAACAGACGTCTTTCTATAGGTCATCCACCTTCTATGCCCCAGCAGAAAATTGCCAAGTCATGTCTCAGAGGCCTGGAGGGAGCGATACTCCTGCCTAAAAGCCTCTCTCACCGGCAGGAGTGCCTGCCCTGGGGAGCAGAGAGGCCAAGGCAGTGCATTATCCTTGGTGACTCACAGTGCTAAAACGGGAGAGCAAGAATGCATCTTTGACCATATTCTTTCTTTCTTCCCAATTTAATTTAGAGCCCAGAAAGCTGATCTGGGGCATAAATGATGTAACAGGCCAGGACGTTGTCAGCAGGGAGAAGGGGGGCCTGACAGCCGGCTTATACACCAACAATGCACTAGCAGACCTGCTGTTATCTCTGTCAGCCTTTTCTCCCCTTGCCCACTCCAGGGGGAAAAATATGAAGACGTTTTCTGGTGGTGGGGCAGGGTGAAGGAAGGGCCGGGAATGCCTCATTTGCACTACTGGCTGAGTAAAAGCAGGGCTAGGCTTTTCGTTCTCAGAGCACAGTTGTCACGGCAACATCAGAGTCAAGGAGCAGGTGGCCATTGGGCCTTTGTCTGGAGTACAAAGTCCTTGTCCAGCTTTGCACAAGCTGGTGAAAAAACACACCCAGCCAAAAGATACAGACATGGATGGGCAGGAACTCACATACATAGACCAGTTTTACAGTCACATAGCAAGAGGTAAGTTCCTTCCCACAGCCTTTAATGATCCGGTCCACTGAAGCCTTCCTTGTCTGATCCTCCTTTTTCTTCTTCACCTTCCAACTGTGGGAACAGGAGACAGTCGGAAGACAACAAAGAACAGCCCTGCATCCCGTCCCCGAGGAGCTGTCACAGGCCTTTATGTGCAGGTCTGCTCGTTCTTGAAACACAGTTCCTTGCAACCGACAGCTGAGACTCACTGTAGTGGGAAAGCTACACCTTGCCCCAAAGGCTGTTGGGATGACTGGACCTGGACATGCGTGGTGGAGCATGTTGGTGGCTTCCGTGCTGCAGTTATCAGACCTGCTGCTGCATTGAACCAGCCTGGCCTTCCACAGGAACCCAAGCCCAGGTCACCCAGGCAGGAAAGAATCTGTGCGGAAGCTCTGGAGAGACCCCCTCTCCGAAGGTCAGCTTCTGGCAGTCCCTTCTGGTCACCTCAGGCACAAAACTACAATGTGACCTAGAGTAGGTGGGCTCAGATGTCACCTGGCCTACTCTTTCACAGCCATATGAGAAAGTAAGTGCAGGGAGGCTTAGCGACTTGTCCAAAGACACAGCCAGCCCATGGCACAGCCTGTACTGGATCCAAGATTCCTGGGGGCCGAGTAGATAATAAGGAACACAGTAATTGCTTAAGACAAAGGAAACAGCTAGAATGAGCAGAAGACCAAATTAGATGCTGAAAACTGGGTACTAGGAACTATTGGAATCTAACGAGATTATTTTCAGAGTAATACTATAGTAAACATTACCCATAAGTTACCACAGTGAACCCAGGCTGCCGGGCACTTCACTGGATGAGTCCCACACCTTATTTCTCTGTGACAAGGGCTGTTATTACCATTTAACAGATGGAGAAACTGAGGCTGGAAGAATGTAAGTTCCCTGCCCAAGACCACACAAGGTCCTGAGAGGAAATGTCAAGATTCTCCCAAGTCTTTGGGCCCTCAAAGCCTGAGTCTTAATTTGTTATGATACCAACTTTCACTAAAAGTAGGGCAAGGGGCTGAATGTCCTCTTTTATTTTACGTTCCCATATGTTCAGACCCTAAAGTCCAAAGAAGGACATAAAATGAAGACAAACAGCATACAACTCTCTGAGACGCATACTTTCATGCATTGAAAGTAGGCTGCTTGGGGTCGCGTGTGGGTGGCAGAGACACATTGTGGATTGGACTTGGGGTTACATGTGGGGGTGCTATGAAATAAACACCAAGACTCTCTTTGTGTCTTTTCCTGACATTTAACATACAGCCAGAATTCTCCTAGTAGGCCAGGCCAACAAAACAGGGCCTGCTTCTGCTAAACTTTAAAACCCAAAGGATTTATTAGAGCTGGTCAGACAGTGACACTGCACACCGGGGCTCACTGGAACGCCGACAGGGCTGGATTCCAGGAGGTCTAAGCAGTTAGGGAATGGAGGAAAAGATCCGAGATTCCCCTGCTGTGGGAGTCCCGGAAATCCCTACCTACTGCCCTCACAACAAACCCCTTGGCTTGCTCACCAGCTGGAAGGGAAATAACACAGGCATTTCAGACCAACAAGGAAGTTATCTTTCCCTTGTGCCGACTCCAAGGCCAAGAATTAAAGCCCTAGCTTTAGAGTTGGACCTCAGTTTCATTTCCAACCTTGAACTTAACTTTTGCTGTGTGATATAAAGCAACTGTTTTCCTTTTCACTTCATTACATTGTTGGATTTGATTAAAATGAGGGACAACCGGGGCCACTCCGGAGCGCCGGTCACATTGCCATCTAATAGACGAGCACCAGGCTGTGCACGGCAGCCCTGCCAAACCTGTGCAGCAGGTGGGGCGTGAAGTTCGCCCACAGAGTTGCCTCCCTTTCCCAAATCTCCATTCTGTTCCAGCTCCGTCAGGAACTGCAGGTAATTCACCCACTGCGGGCCAGACACTGTGCACCAAACGGTGTGCTCAGCACTCGGGATGGAGAGACGATTAAGGCAAGGTTCTTGCTGTCCAGACACTTCCATTCTAGTGAGAGAGACACAGACAGGCAAACACAATTGCAGCGAGGTCTGAGGCATGTAATATTAGAAGTATGTAGAGGGAATGGAAACAGTACAGAGGAGTCAGAAACAGATTATCTGATCGGGTCAAAGAAGACACTGAGAGAAGCTGAGACACAAACTAAGTTTTAAAGGGCGAAGAGGGGTTCAGCAGTGAACATGCTTTCATTTCGATGCGTCTCTTTAGACAACAAAAAGAATAAAACATGCAAAGGAGCAGAAAATAGAGGGGCCTCGGGCCCTTTAAGGAATCTGGCTACTCATCGGCTTTATGGCCAGCATGGCTCAGAAAAGCAGGAACAGTCACCGGCTCTGAGAGCTGCACCAACAGCTCCTGTCTCCAACATCTTGCTTGTATCTCCATGGGTCTCTGACCCCCGTGGCTCAGGTCTTCTGCTCCTAATTCTGGACCGTAGGCCCCTGGCCCCAATGACATGTTGTGGATATATCTGTCTGACCCCAGGGCATGATCCACGCAACTCTGAATGAGGGACACTCCTCCCTCCATCCTGCCCTGGGATACCCTGCAGGCCAGATCAGACCAGCCTTCCCAGCAAGGAACAGACATGTACAAGGATCTGCAGGTTGTCTGGTGGAGCAAGAATAAAAAACAAGAGTGGGCAGTATCAGGACCAATATGATTCCTGCTAGAGTCTGGACTTCATCCTGCAGACACGGAGAGCCATTCAAGGGCATGATGTAGGGGACAGCGGATTCTGATCTGCCTTCCCTAGGGCCACACTGGTGGTGACAGAGTGGGTGCATTGGAGGAAGAGACACTGGGAGCAAGGGGGGTGGGGGGAATAGCATGGGAGGGTGTCACAATAGTCCAAGTGAGACAGAGGAGGACAGAAAGCCAGGCCCCCCGGCCACTCACTGCTGGTACCCTCAAACCAGGCCTCCCTGGGGACAGGGCAGGACAGACCTGGGGTCCCTTTTACTCATCCTTGTGGTTCTATAGCCTTCCATCCTGCTTGTGGTTTGTACATTTGGAGGTTAACACCCACTCCATCATCATCACCATTCTCCTCTTCCTACTCCCCTTCCTTCTTCTCCCTCCCTCCCTCTCTCCCCCTCCTCCGCTTTCTTCCGCCCCCTCCCCCTCCTACTTATTCTCTCTCTCTGTCCTCCCACCCCTCCCTGCCCTCCCTGTCTCCCTCTGCTTCTTCTCTTCCCTCTCTACCCCTCCCTCCTTTTTGCCCTCCCTCCCTCTTTCTCTCACTTTTTGGAACACCCTGGAGCAACAAGCCTTATCTCCTGCCTCTAGCTCAAGCCTTTCTGATAGGAGAAAAGTAAAACAGAAAAGCAAGCCAGACACACACAAAAAACTAACTGCAGAGTGATCAGCACGGGTCCGTGATGGGGAGTTATGAGGCGGAAGAGTGCCACGGCCCTCACCACTTTAGAACCGGGCCCTCTGCAGTAAGAACCGACAAAGGTTAAGCCGTTCTGAGTCTGGAAACTCTGGGATGCTTCACACGTATTAAAAACAACTTTGTCATGGACTCTATCATCGCAGAGCCTGGAGGAGGAAATCACAGCGCCCCCCCCCCCCGCCCTGCCCCCGTGATTCTGCCAGGCAGGTGGAATGAGAGACCCATTACACAGCACCCCTGGGCCCACATTCCGGCTCCCCTTGTGACCACCCAGAACTATCGCCAGTGAATATCCCCAGGTCACAGCAACCTGTTTACAGACATCTAGAATTCCCAGGCACTTTTAGGACAAGGGACTCTGGATGTTTCCAAGTGGGCAGCAAAGCCTCCTCCAAGAGAAGCCGTTCCTTCAGATCTATTTATGCCGATGTAAACACTTGCCAAAGAAACAAGGCATGTGGGCATGCGCCGGCCCCGCCGGCCCTGGGGTTGCTGCAAAAGGCAACTGGAAAGTCACATGTCATAACAGTGGAAAGTACATATGCAACTATTCTTAGCCCTGGAATGTATACACTGTCTCCCTGCCCAGCAGTTCTTTCACAAAGCTCTAGAAAACTGTGAAAGCGCCTTTAGCATAAACAAATCCAGAACTCCCCCAGGACAAAGCATTTGCCAGCTGAAGGAAAGGCCTGGGTTTATGGTTTCACTTGGAGCCAGAGGTGGAAACTCCGGAGGGGCCAGCCGGACCAGGCACCAGTGGACATCCCTGCAACAAGACAAGGTAAATGTCCCTAATGTTTCACTCTCCTGCAGGCGGACTGCCCGGTGCCATGCAATAAACCCTGCTTTCTATTTATCCCATCTCTAAAACAAAACCCGAAAGAATTTGTGAAGTCATGTTTAAAAAAACTGCAACGGTCCATTTTCGTCCCTTGTTTCTGTCTAGTTACCAGGGGGCCACACCCCCAGAGTGACAACCATAGGGAATGACTAACACCCAGGAAGATGCTGAGATGAGATTACGAAATAACAGCTAGGCTGAGAATCTGGAGGAAGGCTCGCAGACTTCTGCTGGTCAAATGCGTGGACTGTCGTTTTGCTTCGGGCTAACATTTCAGCCCCTGACAATCAGTAACTTCCAACAATCTCCATTGTTTTTGTTCATTTTTTTCTCAGATTATACGAAGACGTTATTTGCCTGCTACCTTTCAGGGTAACCGGAACTAAAAAGAGGTGTCAGCTGTGAGGTCTGGAGGGTAGGTGGCCTCCCTTCCCAACCTTCGCTAAGCGATATCCTTGGCGCCACCCACACGCATCTCGGGGAGTGGACAGCGATGCTCTAAGTCTCGGAATCGCCGCAGACAAACCCTCCAGCACATGCCTCCTCTCGGGACTTCTCCCGCTCTTTGCAGGATGGACGAGGAGTCCCCAGATGGGCTGCTCTTCAAAGACCATGACTTCTCCTCGGACCTGTTGAGGCAGCTCAATGGTTTAAGACAAAACAGAATCCTAACGGATGTGATCCTCTGTGTCGAGGCCTGGGAGGTCCCCTGCCACCGAAACGTGCTGGCCTCCAGCAGCCCTTACTTCAGGGCCATGTTCTGCAGCAACTTCCGGGAGAGCGGAGAGGCCAAAGTCCAGCTGAGGGGCATCGACTGCACGACGCTGGACCAGATGGTCCTATACGTGTACACCGGGGAGGTGCACATCGCGGCAGAGAACGTCCTGCCCCTGATGGAGGCGGCCTCCATGCTGCAGTACCCCAAGCTGTTCGAGGCCTGCTCCTCCTACCTGCAGAGCCAGCTGACCCCCAGCAACTGCCTGGGCATGATCAGACTCTCGGACATCTTGAGTTGCGAGACCCTCAAGAAGACAGCCAGGGAGGTGGCCCTGACGTGTTTTCCGGAGGTGGCTGCGTCAGCCGACCTGAAGGAGCTGTGCGCCTTGGAATTGAGAGACTACCTGGGGGATGATGGGCTCTGCGGGGAGGAGGAGAAGGTGTTTGAGGCCTTCATGGTGTGGGTCAGGCACGACCTCCAGGCCCGGAAGCGGTACGTACAGGAACTGTTCAAGCTCGTCAGGCTCCCGTACATCCACCCGGCCTTCTTCCACCACTTCATCGCCAACGACGCCCTCCTTCAGTCCTCGCCCTCGTGCCAGATCATCTTGGAGATGGCCAAGAGGCACATGTTTTCTTTGTATGGCACCCCCAGTGTCCCAGACCTCCAACCTCCATGGCACGTCCCCCCAAGAAACTCTTACCAAGATTTCCTCATCCTCTTGGGTGGAAGGAAGGACAACCAGCAGACCACCAAGGATGTTCTGCTCTACAGCAGACAGACTGGCCAATGGCAGAGCCTCGCCAAGCTCCCTGCTCGGCTCTACAAGGCCTCGGCCGTCGCCTTGCACCGCAGCGTCTATGTGCTGGGAGGCATGGCTGTCGGCGCTGAGACAAGTGTCCCCAGTCACCACGTCTATGTCTTCTCCCTGAAACTCAATCAGTGGAGGCTGGGACAGCCCATGCTGGCGGCCCGCTACTCCCACAGAAGCACTGCCCATAAGAACTTCATCTTCTCCATCGGGGGGATTGGAGCAGCGCAGGAGGTCATGAGCTCCATGGAGAGATATGACAGCATCTGCAACGTCTGGGAGAGTATGGCCAGTATGCCAGTGGGGGTTCTGCACCCTGCAGTCGCTGTGAAAGACCAAAGACTCTACCTCTTTGGGGGAGAGGACATCATGCAGAACCCCGTGCGCCTTATCCAGGTAAAGGGCTGGTCCTTCTCATCATGTAAGTGCATGAGTGTGTGCCCACACACATGCGCGCACACAAATACACATGCACAAACACATGTGTGCGCACACGACATGCACACACGCATCCATACACATGCGTGCGTGCACAAGTACATATGTGCAAACACGTGTGTGCATGATACGCACGTGCATTTATGCACACGTGTGTGCAAGTGCATTTGTGCAACGTGTGTGCACACATGGCACGTGTGCATTTATACACACATGTGTGTGCTCATGTATAGGCACATGTGCATATAATCTATACATGCGCACTTGTCATCTGCAGGGGAAAAGAAGAAGGAAAAGAAGAAAGGCAAAGAGGAAGGAAGGAAGGGAGGGAGGGACAAAGTTTAATTTCAACAAGATTTTATCCATTTATGAATTCTTTTGTGTAAGATTAATATATACAAAGGTACATCAGATATAATCCCTGTCCACAAAGAGTTTATCTTTATTTGAGGAAAAATATAGTATACCTAAAAGTTCAAGCTAGAACACATTGAATGTCAGATAGTAAAGTCCTACAGGAACCTGGTGGGTGATTTTAACCCAAATTGGTAAAGCCTTAAAGAAGATTCCTAAGCATTGGTCCATAGTCTCTTACCAAATCTCCTGGAATGTGACCTCGGATGTGCTAGATCGAAATCTCTTTGTGTGGGGTCCTGACATTTATGAAAGTCCCCAGGAGATTCTAAATTGTGGCCAAGTTGGGGAACCCCTGCTTTAAGTGATAGGTAAAAGCTAGCTTCACTCACAAGCTCTCTGAGAAGTGTAATTAAAAAGACCAAAACTTCAGAATATTAAGGGTTTCCCAACATTATGCAAGTTCTAGCAATGTCTGCAATTCACCTAACAATAGGCAAAACTTGAATAATGAGCTGATCTTGAAAGACAATCAAGGAGGCCCCAGAACTCTGTTTGTTCATTTATGAGAGTGGCCTTGAGCCCCCACAGTGAAGGCCTGAGGACACAGGCCTCGGCAGTTGGCTGCACTTACCCTCCGGGAGCTTTGAGACCTTTGCAACTCAGATGCTGACTAGAGGGGCGCTTTACGAGCACAGGACCAGGGAACTTTGGGGGGAACTCCCTCTGTGAGGTTGGTTTAAGCTGACTTAAGCAGAGCAGCAGGAGAAGAGAGAAGGGAGGGGATGATGATGAGTCAAAGAGGATGATGGGCGTGGCATGGACAGAGATGGGTGGGAAGCTGCTCTGAGCAGAGGAACCTGCCATCTGCAGCAGGAGACAGGTGTCTCCTGAGAGCAGGTGGTGTTCCTGGGTAAGGGAGCAGCTGGCACAGAGGGCCTGAAGCAGAAAGGGGGCGCAGCCCGTTGCCCAGAGGAACTTGAAGCATGACCATGTCACTGCCACACAGACCGAGAGGAGAAAGGAAGTGTGCACCACGGAGCTGGGGTGGGGTTAGTCCCCACATAATCTCCATGAGCCCCCTCCTGAAGTTACCTCCTCCTCTCAGACCACTGCCTCTGAGCCTCTCCTATAGAAGTTCTGGAACATTCTTGGGTGATAGGTGTTTGTGGAGATGATGCTGATCTGGCAGGGCTTTCTAGGCCTTATCAAGGGATTGGGGTTTTAGCCTGAGGGTAGCAGGGTGGATGAAGTAATCAAATTTGCATTTTGAGAAGTTCCCTCTGGGTACCTTGTGGAGAAGCGATGGGAGAGGGCCTGAGTGCACAAAGGGAAGAGAGCTGGGGGACTCTTCCACAGGTCCAGGCGAGGGATGGTGGCCTGAGCTAAGTGGATGCCAGTGGAGATGGAGAAAAGTAACAGACTTCAGTTGCATTCTCTTTTTGTTTTTTTCTTGCCTTCACTTCTCCAGCCCACATCCTCGGCTCCTCCCTGACCATCTAGGCAAATTCTGAGTCCCTTCCAGATCCCACTAACTTACTCGAGCCAAGAGAGACAAGGTCAGCTCCCCTCCAAGCCCAGCCACACAACACAGATGCAATGAAATGCTCCAATGTCAAGCTACAACCCCTCCCTCTTTTTTAAAAGTATTTTTTCAAAATGAAGTCAACACATATGCTGATGATTTCACATTGCAAAATTATCGACTTCCTCCAAATAAACACAAAGCTCGAAGGGGCTTTTAAGTTGGCATTTCAAGAAACTCATAGTATAATCAAATGAGACCCTTGCAAAACTGCTAACATATGGGTGATTCTTTTGCACCACACTGATGAGAAGGAGAAAGGGGTAAAGTATTAATTTGGAAGCTTTTCTTATGCATTTAGCATTCGCTTTGAAATGGAAATTTTTACTCATTTACATGGAGTTTAAGAGGAATTCTTGGGGGTTACTCGATGGAGATGGAGCAGGCCGGATTCTCACGCACGGGTCCGGAGATTGCTTCACAGGACGGTTCACCGGCACGCATCCCTCTAAGAACTGCGCTGCAGTGGGGTTCCTGGGCGAACGTGTGACAACGTGGGCCTTTCTACCTCTCTTGCTGGATGGCAGTAAGGGAATCCTTTACCATAACAAAGTATCATTTCCTCCTCTGGTCCAGAACATTCCTTTGATATCCTTGTCCCAGCCTTGCTGAGGTATTATGAAGATTGTGAGCAAATGTTTAATCTATTTTTGAAAACATACACAGGTCTGATAGAGAATAGAAGACCAGGAGGTAATTATTCAAGTAAAATGCAGCCCATGTTTGCTTTTTCTCCAAGGATCCCACTTTCCACAGAGTGTCACCTATTTTCAGATAAAACCATGTGACTTGATGGCCACTGTGATCACCCGTCTCCAGCACTGGGCCTCCTCCAGGCTTCACTGGCTTAACCATAATGATGGTGGTCACCAGTCTCAAAGCCTCCAGCAAGAAAGGCCACACCAGGAACATCTGAGATCTTGCTTCCCAGCAGTTGTCATTAGTTTTGGCTAAAAAGGAAAAAAGAAAGGCCACTCCCACATGGCCTCGGGCAGAGCCATGAGTGTGGAACTTAAGAACAGGGTTACTGGGCTCAGCCAGACCAGCTTGTCCACTCGCTGTAGTTGTGAGACTTTGGGCATGCCACTTAAGCTCTCTGAGCCTCAATGTCTCATCTAAAAACTGGGGGTAAGTAATGGTGCCCTACCCCACTGGATGGGTGTGAAGACCAAATCTGGTAAAGAATAATTTTAAAAATAGGCCCTTAGTATGATGGCAACTATATTCTATACAGAAAGAATCCCATGAAGAATGCTGTGCCATTTTCCTCAGTAAATGAATATTTTTATTCCTTCTTATATGAAGTCCATCCTATGTCTTTGGTGCTAATTTTTTCCAACAATGAACTCATTGATGTTTGATAGCTAAACTCTCAAAGGTGGAAATGAGCCGGAGACTGGGTTCGGGGGATCGTGGTTTGTGGCTCTGCTTCAGCGGGGCAGGCGAGCCCTGCCCCACCCCTCTGCTCTCTGGTCCTTTTCTCGTGCTTCTTTTTTTCTATGGTTCTAATGGCTTTCAGGCATGAACTGTTTGAGAGCCTTCTTCACTTAGCCCCAAATTTATTCTTGGCTCTAAGACCTCTTGGATATACTTGGAACATTTAGAATTTTAAACATGAGCCAGAAATAAAAATAATTGAAAAATCATTGTTTTCATGAATATCCAAGTTACTCCATTTCTCATTAAAAGAAAAAGTTGTTCCAAGCAAGGTAGGCAAACACATGCTACAATGAATAACTCTTGGTCCATCCTATAGAAACACAGCCACTGACCTCGTGGGGTCCCAGGAAGACCAATTTCTTATAATATTCTTCTTTTTATTATTTGAATATATTTGTTTATTGATAGCAGTATACCTACATTCTAAAAATTAGGAAAAAAAGGTGTAAAGAAAAAAAAATCACTCCTATTTTACCCCCTTAATTACTACTTCTACCTTTTAAAAAACATATCACTTTAAAATATGGGGCCATGATTGTATTTCTCTCCCAGGTTTACCACATTGCCAGAAACACGTGGTTCAAAATGGAGACAAGAATGATCAAGAACGTGTGTGCCCCCGCGGTGGTGCTCGGGGAGCGGATTGTCATCGTGGGAGGTGAGTCTGAACCAAGGGTCGCCAGGCTGGGCGAAAACCTGGCGTCTCCCGTGGACAGAGGGTCACTAATGGACAGGCGCCGTTGTACGAGCCGGTCTTTGTAAAATCACCTCCCTCTGCCTAAGGGAGGTGTGGACAACTTGACAAAGCTCTTTTCTCATCCAGAAGTTTCTCCCTGTCTTTTTCTGCAAACAGGAATGAAATACGACGTATTTCACAGAGCTGTTGCAGTAATAAAACATGCTCGTGTATTGAAAGCATTTAGCACGATCCCAGACACATGGCAAATTCTCAAAAAACATTTGCTCTTGTTAACATCAGCTACTAATGGATCACTCTCTGTAATCGCTGTGTAGTGTCAAGGTTGAGAGGGCAGGTTTGGGGGGCAGATCGATCTGGGTTCACACCTTGACCCTGCCATTCACTGGCTGTAAACTCTTTGCCAAGTTATTACTCTAGCTGTGCCTCAGTCTGCTCATCTTTAAAATGGGGATCCTCAGAGGACTCACCTGATAGGGCTATTGAGGGGACCCACTTCTGAGTTCCCACAGGTTCCTTCTCTGGATCCTTGTAGCTCTGGGATGGGCGCGTGAGAGAGATAAAGGAGGCAGTGAGGATGAGAAAGCACTGCAATCAGGAGGCTGTTCCCAATCTAAAGCTGGCTTATGTGCCACGTTACCTTGGGGTTAAGCATGCAGGGGCCAGACCCCACCTCTGCCGCACACTAGCCCTTGGGCAGGTACCGAGGCATTGCACGCTTTTGTTCAGATTCCAGCCTCAGTGTTAGGGGACGGCAGAAGTCAGACACGTCCCCAGACTGCTGAGCTCTCCTCCCAGTGAGCACAGCTGACCTTGCCGAAACCCCGCTTGGCTTTCAGGTTACACAAGGAGGATTCTAGCTTATGACCCCCAGTCCAACAAATTTGTCAAGTGTGCCGACATGAAAGACCGGAGGATGCACCACGGGGCCGCAGTGATGGGGAACAAGCTCTACGTGACGGGCGGGCGGCGGCTGACCACAGACTGCACCATTGAGGACTCGGCCTCCTTTGACTGCTACGACCCTGAGACAGACACCTGGACGTCCCAGGGACAGCTGCCTCACAAGCTCTTCGACCATGCCTGCCTCGCTCTCCAGTGCATTCCCTACACTTCCACCTTATGCTGAGGTTGACGAGAAACCCAGATGTCATCTGTCTTAGCTGAGATGCTCTTGTTACAAGAGACAGAACCCAACATCAAAATGTTTAACCCTAAAAGGGTACAGGGAGAGCTCACAGGACTGAAAGTTCCAGAATCTAGGGGCATGGAACCAGGAATATTGTCAGCAAAACTCACACACTTTGCCTGTCTGTCTGTCTGTCTCTCTCTGGCTTTATTCTACAAACATGCATCTTTATCCACACAGTGTCCCTGAGGACAATGACAACTGATAAATCCAGACTCACATTTTCTAGCTTTGCATCTTCAGGTGAAGCTTTATCATTACCATATAATAACCCTAAAAAAACTACCAGTGCTGATTGGCCCTTTTTGAACCCATGCCTATGTCTTGAACTAATCACTGTTTCCAGGGATCAGGTTACTACCCCTGGCTAGTCCCAGATTGAGTCCCTACAAGCAGAGGTGGGGTTGATGACTCTCGTTGACACCCTACCCGAAGTGCACACAATAGCATGGCGGTGGCTCCTCAAAGGACGCCAGGCTGGCCTGACAAAAACCACAGCTGCCCAGAACACCACGGGAACTGGGAACCAGAGGCCCAGGAGTCTCTGGGAGCACTCGGTCCAGGCGGCAGCGTGAGCAGTTGGCCATGACTGTGTTTCCCTGATTCTAGGGATGCAGCGCATTGGAATTCCAGAAAGTACAAGCAACTCACAATCTAGTGTTTGCAGCGTTGTCTGTGCTGCCAGAATAAAGTTGGCTTCTGTTGCCAAGTGATGTTTTTTTCCTCCAGCCTCTGGAGAGCTATAAACCTGCAGAATTAATCAGGATTTTCATTTTGGTAAATGTTATGAGAATTGCTCTTCTAAGGAAAGCCAACAAATTCCTTCACAGATTACAGCAATTATTGCCCTCCCAGTGCTGGGGCTGGCTTTCCCTACAGCCCTCTTTATCTCAAAGTGACTGCCACGCTGGCCCAGTTCCAAGCTCAGGAATAAACTGAAGCTGGTGGCGCATCACAATCACATGGGAAGATGTTTGAAAATGGGACCAGCCCCCATTGGAGGTGGATAGATGGGTATTCTCGCAGGCAGAGTCCAGGGCTCGGGGGTCTTGAAAAGCATCCTGGATCACTGTAATGGGCAGTTAGGCCCACCGCACTGCACTGCTTGGCCATGCGCACTGAAGACCTTCAGGGGCTGGTCCCATTCCCAATCTGACATGGCCAGCCCTGTCCCAGCCAGTGGTGTAGGCCAAGTCCTCTCCCCTCCAGTGGAAGCATCTGGAATGAGTCTTGCTGCCCGGAGTCTGGCACCAGAGTGCCCCTGAGCTGAACTCTGCCTCCCCGTCCAGCTCACAGGCCCAAGTTCTGGACTTTTCCTTTCTTCCTAGTTTATATGTTTGCACTTCAGTTTCTCCTGCTAGAGTTTGAAGCTCTGTTCTGGTCCTCACACCACGTGGCTGTGACCCCTCCTCCTCGGCCTGGACGCTGTCCCCCTAGCTGTCGGCTGGCCTCTCACTCCCACCTGTTCACTTTGAACCTCTCTCCTCAGGCTCTTAGTCCCACCTGTCCCTGAGAGTGTCCTTGTAAAAGTAACCAGTGACTCCTACAGAGCCTAAACTGGCAGTCCATTTTCATTTCTCATTGAACTGACCAGTCAGTAGCATATGGCACAGCTGACCTCTCCATCCTGAAATGCCTTCCTCACTCCGCCTACAGGACACCACTCACCCTTCTCCAACTCCCTGCAGTTCATTGCCGTCCCCCCACTTTCCCGACTAGCAAATGGTGCTGTTCTCCAGCCTTCTTTCAATCTACTCTCACTGCTAGGTGAGCGAGCTCGGCCAGACCATGCTCTGAATACACCCAAACGCTGCTGACTCCAATCTTCTCTCCGGCCAGACTCCACTGCTCTCTCTCCACCTCCACCTCTACTCGGATGTTAACTAGAAATTGCAAACTCATTATGTTCGAGATCACTCCACCTTCACCAAATCAGCCCCCAGAGGCTCCCCCGACCTGGAACAGGGCAACCCCTTTCTCTCGCTCTCCCAGGCCCGAAGCCCTGGACACTTCTCGATGCTTCTCTCTCACACTCCACTCCATCTGCTCCGAGTATATGCAGAGCCCAGCTGCGTCTCACCACCCACAGCTCTAGGTCAAGTCTGAGCTGCCATTTATTCTCACCTGAGCTATTACAGTCGTTTCGTCACTGGTCTCTCTGCTTCCATCTTTGCCCCCTGAATCTCCTCTCCACCCAGCGGCCCGTGTGATCTTCTATAGACATCAAGTCAGTCACAGTAGGTCACTGCCCTGTTTAAAATCCTCTAAAGTCATCCCAGCTTTCTCGGGTGACCTTCAGGAACCTGCAAGATTGTTCCCCAACCCAGCCCAGCCACCTCTGTTTGCAGCATCTCCTGGTCTCATCTCCCACGACATCACCGCCCCCACTACCACCCGCCCGGTGTGAGCCACTCTGGCCACCAGGCTCACACACTGCAAGCAAGTCTCCACTTTCTGTTTTCACTCTTGCTGTGCCGCCCAACTGAAAACGCTTTCCCCAGATGGCGTCCCCATGTGGTTCACTCCCTCGCCTCCCTCAGGCCTCTGCTTAGCGCTGCCCTTCCTGGGGGCCGTTATCTGACCCATCAACAGGTCCCGCCCGTGAGGTCCTGAAATACTCCACAAACACCTCCAGTCCCTCCACGTCCACTGCTGCCACTCTGTCCGAGTGCAGCCCTCCCACCTGCCGGGAGGCTCCCCATGCCTCTCCTGCTGAAAATGGCTGTGGCTTCCCGGACACCTTTGCATAAAGCCCTCCGTCCTTTATCTGCCCTCTAGGGCCTTCTAGGTCCTGCATCATCCTCTCTCACCTGCCTCTCTCGGTGGCCTCATCTTTTGCCACTCCTCCCCCCGTCACATACACACAGATGTCCCTGCTCCACCCACCCTTTAGTATTTCCCCCTCCTCTCCCCTGTCTCAGGGCCTTTGCACCTGCAATTGCCCCTGCCTAATACACACCTCTCTCACCTCTTCACATGGTGTAATTTCAATTCATGCCTCACATACCAGATTAAAAGTCACTGCATCAAGGAGGCCTCCCATGCACACTCCCCCAGCACCTCAGCCTGGGTCAGCTCTCCCATTAAATGTCCCCATTTGTCCCCTATATTTTCGTTTTTTTCCCTTTGAGACCCTTATCCGATTTGTAACTGTGTCTTCCCCACTAGGCCCACCTGCCCTGTTCTCTGCGTTCCCAGGGCTGGGCTCAGTGTCAGTCATATAAACACATTTTTTCAATAAATACATGAAGAATGGATTAAAGAATTGGTCAGTGAGTATAAAGGCTGAATCTACATGGTTTCTGGGATCTCCACTCAAGCACACAGGGTCGTGTGTGTGGGCACCAGCTGAAGCAGCCCAGACCCTCTGCTGAGGGACGATCTGTCCTCTCTTTCCCTTCCCTTTCCCACCCTGACCTGGGCGGTGAGTCTGGGTGGGGGGAGAAGAGACATGGCCTGCCTGGGCCAAGCCTGGAGGGTGAAGGGCCTTGTCTAAAGGATCCTGTTTGCCCAGCAGAAAGGTGGAGGTCTTGCTGTCATTAAGCTCCTTGTGGGGCCTCCTACAGTGCTTGTGTCGGAGACTTGCTTAGGCCCTGAGTTTCTCTTCCCTCTGTCTCAGTCCAATAGTGAATAAGCTGCTATCTGGAGCTCATCCAAAGCTCCCTGGAGCACAGAACAACTATGTAAACTGCCTGCTGGGTTTTATACAGAAAGATGGCATCAGGGCCAAACACGTTCAGACTCACGTGGGTAGCCAGCTTCGGGAACCAGACAAGACGCTTCTGCGGCAGGTCCATTCTCACACCTGGGCATCCCAGTGGCCAACCCCGTATCTGAACTGGTTGCAAAACAACCCTCAGGTCACAAGCCATCCCTCTAATCTGCTGAGAAAGACTCGGTCAAAAAGAAAAAGAGAGGGTTTTGGCACCAGGCGTCCTTGGTCTCCCTGGCTGAGTAGAGAGTCACAGTATGGAGCTGAGGCCAAAATATATTTAGCTCGCAGCAGTTAAACTGAAACGTTTTAAGCTAAAAAATGTCAACTTGCCTGACCGATCAATTCAACAGGCAAAAAGGGAAAGGGAAAAAAACCAAAGTGGAGCAAGGGCTAATAACCAAGAAAACACTAATGAAAATATCAAACACATTGTCCCACATAAACCAGGGAGCAGGACAAGAGCCTGGGCAGAGAATACAGTGACAGATGGAAGAAGCTGCCGCAGGGAGAGCTGGAAGTGAGGCCCTGGGAACCTCCCCCACCCGATACCTGACTCCCAGCGGGCGTCTTGGAGGCGGTCCCACCAGCAGGCCGTTCGATGACCACAGTGCGGACACCCTCTGGTAGCACAGCACGGCCCCGGCAGGCCAGAGTTACCTGCATCCTGGCCCCACCTCGTTCAGACCCTTCCTGCTTCTGCTCATGATCAGTGGTGGCTCCCAAGGGGAGCCCCCTGACCTGGAGCCTCCAGTCTCCCTTCTAGGTGGTCTTTTTCTCGTGGCCTTGCCTCAGCCTCTTCTGCACTTGGTGAACAACAGAGAGTCCCCAGGGCCCACATCTGACAGTGGGTGGGCAGTGGACCCAGCGAAGCGGCTTCTCCTCCCCGCTGCCTTTATTGCTGGCTAGTCTGCACATCCCCAGTGGACAACTTCCCGAAATCCCCTTGTTTACCAGGGGAAAGTGATTGGCCCGGACAGCCCGGGACAGCCCTCCACTTTGCCTGCCATGGCTCTCCGCATGGGAAGACTCCTTTTCCTACGGCTTGCTAACTGGTCCACCTCGGATCCCATGGCTCTTTTCGCCTTCAATCATTCATTCACTCATTCACTGTTATGTATGCATTCAACAAATACTGACCAGAAACCCCCGCATGCCAGGTGCGGCGGTGAGCGTGGGGGCCACGGAGTAAACAAGGAGGGGCATAACGCTCCTGCCGTCACCAACCTCACAGACCAACGGAGTGTCCCCCATCTGGGAGCACTGTGTGGCCACACAGGGAAAGGGGATGGGAAAGCAAGTAGCCAGGCTGGCTGCTGTCCCTCAGGACTCAGCCCAGGTACCGAGATACTGCGTTGGTGACCAAGGTGGCCACAACAAACGACCCACGCACTGGGTGGCTTCAGAAACAGCAATGTGTTCTCTCACAGTCCTGGAGGCTGGAAGTCCAGCATCGAGGTGTCGGCAGGGCCTGCTCCCCCTGGGAGTTCTAGGGGAGGGTCCTTGTCTCTTCCAGCTCCTGGCAGCTCCTGGAACACATTGCCACCCTTGGCTTATCACTGCATCACTCTGATCTCTGCCTCTATCATCACATGGCCTTCTTCTCTGCCTGCTCTTTGCTATTTCTGATTGGGTTCAGGGCCCATCCTGATCCACTAGGATCTCATCTTGGTCCTTATCTTATCACAACTACAAAGACCCTATTTCTAAATATGGTCACATCCTGAGGTTCTGGGTAGACATGAATTCAGAGAGAGGCACTATTTATCCCACTAAGGATACCATCTCCTCCAAGAAGGCATCCTTGAGGTACCCTCATCCCGCTCTGCCTCAGGCTGAGCCACCGTGACACTAACTCATCCTCATCTCCCCTTCATCATCAGGAGCATCTCGTGGGCAGGGACTATGTCTTTCCCTGCTGTGGCATGGGACCTGGCACTGAGAAGATTCTCAGCAAATGTGTGCTGAACTGAACAAAACCATTTAAGAAGACTAGCAATTTTTTAATAAACTCCAAGGACAGTGTATACAAGACACAGCTTCTGAGCCACTTCCCGAAAGTCCAAGATGAGCAACATTTGCCAAATGCCAATCAAGAAGGAGTTAAGGACCATGAGATGAAGCCTTGGGTCAGGCATAAGAAATTATCTAAGCGAACTAATCGGTTAGCACAACATCACCCAAAGTATCCTGTTCTCAGTGTTGACAACATAAGCCTTTGGGGTGATGTCAGGAGAGGCCGCACCTCAGAGCTGAAGCCAGTGCTGAGGGTGCTGGGGGAGGGGTCTGGTTTCTGAAATGTCAGCTCTCACGCAATCTTATAGGAATTCTAGGCAGCCATTCAAGTGCCACGTCATTCCCTTCTTGTGGGGAATTTGGTTTTTGTTTCCCTAAAGATATCCACAAGTCTCTTTTGGTCTTCATTTCGTTTGTCTGATTTAATTAGGATTCCAGGACCTGCAATCCAGAATGTCCCAGTAATGCTCCCATAACAAGCCGATGGGCCATAAAATGGTACTTTGAGGACCCAGCGACTCAAAATCAAAGTTGTCTGCAAATCAGGAAGACAGAGTCACAGAGGTATGTCCTACTCAAAATCACAGGCTGTCTCTGCAGTTTCCCCAAAAGACCTGCCAGCTCTCGCCACATTCAGAGACAAGAGGCCACGTCAGGGCAACCACAAAATCCAAACCTTCTGAAAGGGGCTGGACGGGAAGCGATGTGGAGACCTCTGTGCTCAAGATAAGGCCAAGGAGAAAAGAACAGAATTCATTAGCAGAGCCTCAGAGACACTTACCTTTTGTGGGGTGTTGGAGACAAAAACAGAATTAATCCCCACTTTGGGTACAGATTTATTTGGCTTACTTATCTGAAGGACAAAAGTAAGAATGCTAATGGGTTTGAGGGAGTCCAGACAATTCTCCACTGAAGACAGACATCACTGGTGTCTATGCATATGGGTGTAACACTAGCCCTCAAAAAATGTTGGGCGAATGAATGAGTCAATGAGTAATAACGGCTGATATTTACTGCCCATTTACTAAGCACTACCCCTACGTTACCTAGCTCAGTTACCACAAGAACCTTCCAGCACGGCCTCAGCACCCATCCCGACCACCTTATCTAAAGTAGCTCTTGCCCCACCCACCACATCATTCTCTCTCTTTCTTGCTTTCTCTCTCTCACCTTGCTTATCTTCATACCTTTTATCATAATTATTTATTATTTTATTGGCTCTCCTGAGTTTATTTAGTTGCTGTCCCCCCTACAATAGAAGGTCCATGAGGACAGAGAACATGAATGTCCCATTCACATCTGTTTCCCTGGTTCCTGACACAGAGAAGGCAATCAACAAAGATTGCTGAATGAATGAGTGGAGGAGTGGATGAATGAATGAATAAATAACAGTCCAGGCATTTACGACTTAAGGAGAGAGAAGGTAAGTTTTCAGAACGGCACATGGAGGCAGGGGGATTGCAATTTGAGGAAGGGGTTAACTGGCCATACATAGGTGAGGGTGTGTGGTCTTTATCAGGTGAGGGCTCTAGGAGGGTCACTCTGCCGGCAGCCAGTGGAAGGCTGGAGAAGTCCAGAGAGTTTAGGTGGGAGGCTATTCCGGAACCCAAGGGGGTGATGAGCTACAGCCACTAATGTAACAGTGAGCAGTAAAAGGAGGGGAAGACACATGAAAGAGGTGACAGAATCCACAGACAAGTGATCACTAATAGGGACATAGAAATGGGAGGAAGTGTGGAGCAAAGAAGAGAGAGAGAGAGAAAGAGCAGTCGCAAGCCTGGCTGACCCAGACGATGCCTGTGCCATCAGCAGAGAAGCACAAAACAGAAGGAAGGGAACTTGTCACACACCCATCAGCCGGGAGGTGAAAGCTTCAAGACAGTGGTAAGTCTTCGCGAGTGAAGAGGATGCTCCTTGTCCCACACAACACAAGTCCCACAGATCTGCACCCTTGGCATCCTTACCTATAGTCTGCCTCCCCTGCTTGATCTCAGGTGCCTGTCTTTCAGAACTCCCTTTAAAATTCCCTGGCCACCGATGAAAACACCTCTGACCGTGGTTTGCGAGGTGACCTTTCACGTCTGAGGAGGAAGCTGGAAGGCAGACCCTGAGTGGAGGAAAGCGCTGACTGAGCCAACAGACTGTGCCGGCTCTGCTCTTCACTGGCTGTGTGGTCCT
This sequence comes from Micronycteris hirsuta, assembly GCA_004026765.1. Classification (NCBI taxonomy): domain Eukaryota; kingdom Metazoa; phylum Chordata; class Mammalia; order Chiroptera; family Phyllostomidae; genus Micronycteris; species Micronycteris hirsuta. The sequence goes on from PVJI01005530.1 coordinate 63,005, forward strand.
GAGAAAGTCAGCCCACCCCTTGGTGGCTCAGTTGCTCATCTCTGAAACGGGGATCATGATAACACCTTCCTCCTCAGAGTTTTTGAGAGGGTTAACTCAATTAACGTAAGTGTGTGTTATTTGTGGGTTAGCCATTATTACCATTACTGTTATTAAATATAGTGCCATGTGATGGCTGTGTGGCCTCAAGAAGGTCTCTTAACTTCTATGCGCACCAATGTCTTTTTTGGTAAAGTGAAGATGATGATGATATTGCCCTGTAGTAGGATGAATCATAGCCCCCCAAAAGATATAAGCTTATTTGGGTAAAGAGTCTTTGCAAATGTAGTTATGTAACAGATTAAAGATGGACCCTAAAAACAATGACAAGTGTCCTGAAAAGAGAAAAGTTGAGGCGGTTGGGGACACAGAGGAGAAAGCCATGTGCAGATGAAGACAGATGGGGGTTATGCCACCAAGGAATGCCTGCAGTCCTGGAAGAGGCCAGGAAGAGCTCTCACCTCTCACCTAGAGCCGCTGGGCGGAGGGCAGCCCTGCCCACACCTTGATTTTGGACTTCCGGCCTCCAGAACTGTGAGAGAATAAATTTCTCCTGTTTTAGGCCACCAAGTTCATGGTCATTTGTTGCAGCAGCCCCAGGAAACTAATATATTCCCTCATAGGACTGCCACAAGGATTGAAAGAGGTAATGTGCATAAATTAGCCAGCACACAATTTATAACAATTATTTTTATAATTTACTTCCCTTCTCTGGACCTTGATCTGCCTACCCATAAAATAAAAATGGTAGATGGGAGAAAGGTATCCAAGTGTTTGCTACTTTGTGTTGGCTCCTTTACCACTCAGCTACTTCACAAGGCAGGTAGGGACCATGTTAACTCCTCGTGTCCCTCCCAGCCCTTACCCCAGGGACCCATGGTGGAGAAAATCCCCAGTTCACAGGTCTTAGTCTCTCTGTGTCCAGCAGGGAGGACGGAGGGCACTTGTCCCTACCCCCATCTTCTCACTAGAAGTGGTGATGAGACCACACAATCCTGAAAAGTCATGGTCCCGATCTTCCAACATGAAAGAAGACCCTAGGCAAGTCACTCAGCAGCACTAGGACATCATTGCCCAAATTCTAGTTTAGGAATTATGCTATTCCCTGCCTTCTGAGGGCTTGATGAGGAAGAAGCACACTTAAGATGATTATGTGAATGTCTAAAGCAGAAATAGTAAGCATGAATAGTGTGAGTAATAACAGATGCAGAAGTAAAATGTATGACGACATATGATATGTGAATGACATTTAGAATTTAAGTTAACAATGACATAAATGACAACGATAGCAGAAATGATGGAAGGGAGGAGACGGTGAGGCTCCATGGGTGGACTGGATGGGAATGCACAGGGATCTCTGGGCCCCTAACTAGTCTCCCTGGCGTCATACTCCCCAGTTCTAAGTCCCTCTCCTCCCCCTGCCACCAGAAGTCATGACTGGAGAACAATCCTAGCAGAAGTGAGAAAGCAGTAGAAGCATTTATCCTTCTAAAAAATAAATCTGGCCAGATCTCCTCCTTGCTTAAATCCCTTCAGTGATTTCTCACCTCGAAGAATTCAAGCTCCCCTTCCACACCCACGAGATGCTTTATGCGTGCAAGAATAAACCGCCACCGCCTGGTCAGGTAACGAACAGAATGGTGTGGAGGGCCCCCTCAGTAGGCATTCGGTAAGCGCTGTTTCCTTGCTGCCCCCACTCCCTGTTCTCTTCAATGGGCCTCAATGAGAAGTCTCTTATTTGCCCATTTAAAAAAAAAATGTTTAGGCCCCAGTGGAGTAGCTCAGTTGCTAAGAGTGTCTTCCTGATACACCAAGGTTGAGGGTTCGATCCTCAGTCAGGGCACATAGAAGAATCAACCAATGAATGCATAAGCAGAGCAACAAATCAATGTTTCTTTCTCTCCCTCTCTCTCTCCCCTTCCTCTCTCTAAAACTAATAAAAACAACAAACACTGTTTAGCTATTAGCTAGAGCTGTAGATATATGGAAACAGAGACCAAACAGGTCTCAGACACTTGGCCACAAGCTCCTCATCCTATGGGGATACAGTGACCTGCTCTTTTGTGCCAAAGGCCCAGGACATTTTTCCTTTAAGGGTTCAGTCCCAGTGACTGCGGTTAAGGCCTTAGTTTCTCACAACGTTTCCAAGGAAATATTTTTGCCCTCAAAAGTACCTCCTTCTTTTCATCTAGAATGATAATTTCTTTCATTATTTGGTGATTGAACATTCATGAAATTGTGTGGTTAGAGCAAAAATGTGTCACACGCAATTCCGCATGCCCATGCAGTGGGGCCGAGAAAATCCGACAGTGAAAACCACCATTTCTTCTCCCGGAGTGCAATGGGCCTCCAACCTCTCTTATTATTATTTTTTTTTTTACTTATAACATTTTATCCCCTTAATCAAAAACACTGCTTTAAAAAAAAGATACATCGATACAAGGCTCCATAAATAAAGATAATGCTGAAACAGGGTACTTTCTTAGACTAGTTTCAAGATTCAAATTCTCAAATGCAAATATAACATTTCTCAGTCACGGAGCTACACGGAGCCCGGAGAGACCAGCGGGCCCAACCCAGAGGGGCAACACTGGGAAACGGAAGGGCACGGGCCTCCTGGGCAGCCTCCAAGAACCCAGATTTGAGGTCTGGCTCTCCTTATGTGTTCTTATGTGCGTGCCATCTAGGGCAGGTCACTAAGTAACAACATCCTTACCTATAAAATGGATGAATCTCATCTGCCCAACACCCTTGTGAAAACTGCAATAGTAAATGAGAAAGCAGGTGGGGCTTACAGTGTCCGAGGATAAATATTCTCCCACATTCTTCACGCCATCTGTCCGGGCTCAAGGCCCACTGGGCCTGGGGAAGCAAGAGTACAGAGATGATTAGAGAATGCCACGAAACACACACATCCAAAATCCAGATCAAGAAACAGGACATTATAGTACCCCAAAAGGCCCCCCTCAGACCTCCTTCCAGCCATTGGACTCTCCAAAGGGAATCTCTGTCCTGACTCCCAGATTAGTTGTGCCTGTGTAGGAAGTTCTACAAATGGAATTGAATAGTTTGATCTCTTTGGCAGGACTTTCTTTGCTCAATATGAAGTCTGTGAAATTCATCCACATTGTTCATTCTTATTGCTTTTAGTATTCCACTATATGACTACACCACAGTTCACATATCTGTTTTACTCTTGATGAGTGTTTGCGTAGTCATCCATTTGGGGCTATTATGAACATTCTTATGCATATCTTTTGGTGAACAGATGTACACCTATCTGTTGCATATGTAAGTAGGAATGAAATCACTGAGTCATGGGGTGTGCAGTTTTATGGATATGAGGAATCAATTTCCCAAACCTGTCATACAAATCTCCACTCCCACCAACAGTGTATGAGAGTTCCAGTTGCTCCATACCTCAGCAACACTTAATACTGTCTGTCTTTTTCATTTTAGCCATTCTGATGAGTGGGAAATAGTATCACATTGCAAAATGATATTTTAAACATAAATCAAATTACTTCACTCTGCCAATGGTTTCCCTTTGCACTCAAAATAAAACCCAACTCTATAACCTGACCTACAAAGCCTTGGCTACCTCTGACTTTATCTCTGGCCACCCACTCATTCACTCTGTCTTAGCTATACCATCTTTCTAGTCTTCAGATGTATGTCAATGTCATTCCCAACTCAGGATCTTTATGTTTGCTGTTTACTCTGCCTCAAATGTTCTTCCTCCAGATATTCCCACAACTAATTCCTTCTGGTTCATTCATACATTCAACAAATATTGAATGGTTATCAGGTTTCTTCTCAAATGTCACCTCCCTCCAAGGATCTTTCCCTGGCTACTATCTAGTGTAGTCATGGTTACTCCACCACCCCCTCATTCACTCTCTAGCTCCCCCTATCTTCCCTTATATTCCTTGTAGCACTTAATCATTACCTCCCATTTCCTCTTTTAAGATTTATGTGGTTTTTTGCCTTAACACAGTAGAATAGAAACTGAGGGCAGAGACAGTGTATCTCCAATGCCGACAGCAGTGTGCACAGTAAGTATTCAAAAAATATTTGTTGGATGAATGGAAAGTAAAAGGGACGGAATTCATAGCCTTCGAAAAGGCATTGTTGAATATTAAAGTTAATGGAGCCCCCTTCTCTTTTCCCCACTTGATTCATAAAAATTAATCTCAGAAAGGTAAAGTGACTTGGCCAGACTCATGAATTTGGCCCTGAATTTGGCCCTGAATTTGGCTCCATCAGCAGAAGCTGGGCTTGAATCCAGCGCGCGATTTCTAGTTCTAGTACACTATTCTACCTACAAACAGGGGAAGCTATAAACAGGGGACAGAGTTTTATTCCACTTGAACGAGGCTTCAGTTATTGAACATTGGACATTGGTAATTGACTCAACTCGAAGAAGTCCTTCCCTCATACACATCAAGAGAGTATGACATGGGAATCATTTCTGGTTCCCCTAAATCATCTGTGACCTTGGTTCAGAGGAAGAAGACGATGTTGAGAAGGTAAATAAGGACAGGCGTGGCTCTCGTTCCATCTCCCATTCTCTGAAGGGAGGAAAGAGAACCATCTTGGCAGGAATAATTTCCTTAGGCTCCAAGGGCTGAGGTCTACCAAGAGATCATGCTCTACCAGGTGAGGGCCCTGTCTCACATGCTCAGTTTGGGTGAGAATCAGGTTGTATCACAATACAAGCCCTGGGCCAGTTGCATAATTGGATGTGTAATCAGTACTTTCTAGAACTTCAGCCAAAAGCACTCCTGACACCGCTTCAATCTTGCTGAATCATCTGTAAACCCCATGGCTGGATGATTCACTAGCCACCTGTAGGGTCATGACTATCAGGTGCTGACCCAGAAACAAGAACTAAATTCATAAGGGGAGAGATCCTCTGGTTGAGCACTGGTTTTTCCAGTTCTTCAACCTAACATTCCCTGGGTTTCCAAAAAGTGATGGAGGCCATGTTGGTCTCTTTCTCATCAATCTCAATAAATGGAAAGAGATAACCAGAGACCAAGTAAAAAACATAGGGAGCTAGCGTTTGGAAATACCTGGAATGATAAAAAGCATGGAAACCCACAATCTCCTCTCACAATTCCAGAAAACCCAAAAAGCTCTGAAAATCAATTTTTTTATTGTTTTTTTTCTTTTTGTATACAGTGGTACCTCAATACTCATCATTAATTCACCAATTTGTTCTGGAACTCATGCCAAAATGAAGCGTTTTCTCATGCTGGGAGGCACTGTGATTCACACAAGTTCTAGCAAATGCTAGTATGTGAAATTCAACAAGTCCCGAGTAAGCAGTGAGTACTGAAACATCTTTTTCTTGTTAAAATGTGATGAATATAGAGTTTGATGCGTTCTGAAGCTGATGAGCACCAAGGTATAACCATATTTGCAAACAACTCATTTGGTAGAAAATCCTGACAGCAAAAATTGACATGAGAATATTTTTAGTCTTTATTGGTCTTTCTTGGAGGTGCATACTCATACATTTTGATGCAGAAATATTACCACTTAATAATGAGCTGCTGGATTAGACCCCAGTGGGATGTTTCAGAATATATTGTATTTTATTACTTTAATAAAAGCTGAAAACTCTTAAGACCAAAGCACATCTTGCTTCTAAGATTTTATATAAGGATGGTAGACCTGTAAACCTTTAATTGCCTTATTTGCTCTGTGTAAAAAGCTAGGGCAAGTAGTATTTTCCCAATTTAACAAATGAATAAACTGAAGTGCAGAGAAGTTAAATGACCTGCTATCTATTGCTGCATAACAAATTATTCTGAAACACTCTGAAACAACAATAAACAGTTCTTATTTCACACAGTTTCTGTGGGCCAGACATATTAGAGTGGCTCAGTTGAGTGGTTCTTGCTAACCATCGCTCATGAGGTTACAGTCAAGATGCAGCCAGTTATTCAGCATGTTTTATCTGAAGGTTTGACTGAGGCTGAAGGATCCATTTCCAAGATACTCACTCAGTTCCCTGTCACACGGACATTCCCATAGGGCTACTTGAGTGCCCTACCAACATGGCAACCCCAGAGCAAGTAATCCAAAAAAGAGCGATATGGAAGCCCAAATACCTTTTATACCTAAACTCAGAAGTCACATTCCATCATTTTCACAATATTCTACTGGTTACATAGGCCAGCCTCTCCAATGTGGGAGGGAACTACACAAGCACGTGAAGATCAGAAAGCAGGTATCAGTGGGGCCATCTGAAAGACTGGCTCCCACAATAGGATAAGATCATTTTGTTGATATTTTGATGAGAGTCAGAGCGATTGGTCCAAGGTTATACAGCTGACTAGATGTGGAATAGGACTGAAAGCCAGGCTCACCTACTTCAGAGCCCATACTTTTAACTATGACATGATACTACCTCTGTAATTTATTTAACCATCTTCCTAATAGATTAGATATTTAAGTAAATTTCCAATTTCTTGTTACTATGAATAATGCTGTACAATTTCTACATAAATCTATTTTCACCTCCTGTTCTTTTGTTGGGACAAATGCCTAGAAATAGAATTGCTAGGTCAAATGGTGTGAACTTTTTAAGTCCTCTCAACACATTTTACAAAAAATAATTTCCAGAAAGGAAACATCAATTAACAATCTCAGTGAAATGTCATGTGGTGTCTCACTAAACCCTTGATACAATGAATATTATCACTGTTTAAATCTCTATTAATTTTATAAACTATAAATATTTTGATTTATATTTCTTGGAATATGTCTTCATATTCTTATTATTACTATATAGTTGCATCATTTAGAGTCTTTGGTTGTAAGCAATAGAATTTGACTAATTTTAATTCAAAAGAGAAGTATTGAAAGAATGCCAGGTAGCTCATAGAATTAAAAGGTTGGAAAATCTGCCCTGGCTGATGTAGCTCAGTGGATTGAGCACGGGCTGGGAACCAGAGGGTCCCGGTTCAATTCCCAGTCAGGGCACATGCCTGGGTTGTGGGACACGTCCCCAGTGAGGGCCATGTGAGAGGCAACCATACATTGCTGTTTCTCTCTCTCTCTGTCTCCCTCCCTTCCCCTCTCTCTAAAATAAATAAATAAAATCTTAAAAAAAAAAGTTGGAAAATCTGGCTTGAAATGGGCAGAGACCAGAGAATCCCCAGAGCTTTATGTAACAGAAAGGGACAGGAGGTCCTGCAGGCACTGTCACTGGGATAAGTCAGTTCCAACACTCTGTCCATCCTTGGTCCTTGGGTTAGAGAGCCCTAGCTTCGGTCATAAGTCTAACCTTGGGAAGGACAGGGCAAGGCACCTTGATTCAACCAAGACAGCACTTAGCAGGGGAAACGTAATTACCCAGAAGTAAATAAATTGGTATTACCAAGAGAAGGAGAAATGGATCCTGAACAACTAAAGAATAATAAATATCTGCTACAGGGTTTAATTTGATGATCCCAAACTCATGCTCTGAAGTTAAAAGTCCTCAGCCCCTTATCCTGGTTCATAGTCTATTCTTAGTAATTGGTTAAATAAAGGACCTTTACTTTGTTTCTACCTAAGGAGTTCAGCATCATTGGAGTCTCCACCATGGATATGTTGGAGAAGAGTTTTCTTTGGTTGGAACAAAAGTCTAAAAATGTGGAAATATGAAAATAAGACTCCTTTAATTTTGCCAAGTAAAATAACCCAGAACAAAGGGATTATAACCCTGTTATGGTCTGAATGTCTGTGCCACCACCCGGCCCCTTTAAATCCATTTGTTGAAATCCTAACTCTGAATGTGGTGGCATCAGAGGGTGGGCCTTTGGGAGGTGATTAGGTCCTGAAGGCGAGCCATCAGGAATGGGATCAGTGAACAGTCTTATCAACGAGACCCACTGAGCTCCCTAGCCCCCTTCCACTGTGTGAGGACACAATGAGAAGTCTGCAACTCACTGATTTCTTTCTCCCTCTAAGCATGCGCCGCTCCGCACATCAAGAGGTGAATTCTATTTCTCCTGTGCTTAAACCTGGGCTGGTCTTAGTGACTCTCTAGACCAGCAGTATATGCAGAAATGATGTTGTCTGACTTCCGAGGCTAACTCAGAAGGAGCTTTGCAGCTTCCAGCCTGAACCCTCCAAGTATTGCTTTTGGAACCCAGCCGCAGTGCTCTGAGGAGGCCACACAGCCCCAGGGAGGGGCCCCGACATGGAGAGGAACTGAGGACTCCCCATTGGTGGTCTGGCTGAGCTCCCAGCTGACATCCAGGAACAGCCTGTGAGTCACGTGGATCCTTCAGCCCCATGTCAGCAGCACCAGCTGACGCTGTATGAGCTACCCAGCTGAGCCCTGCCCCAACTCCCAACCCACACGCATCATGAGATAAAACAAAATCATTTAAGTCACCACGTTTTAAGCTAATTTGTCATTTTCAACAGAGAGTTAGAACATGAAGCCAATCATAGTCTTTCTTCAGCATTTAAAATTTAGGTTGGAGGTAAAGAGATATTGAAAATTTTAGGAGCTAAGTGTCTGTAAAGCAACCACTGGTGTGCAGTAGAAATCACATGGAGAAACTGTGTAAAATGTAAAGTTTTAGGCTACCACCCTTCCCCCAAATTTCTGGTCCAGTCAGATTGAGGAGAGCCTAGGAATGTTTTAACCAAATATTTTGAGTAAGCATCCCAGGTGATTCTGATTTCATAGACTAAAACTATGATTTGGATATACAATTTAGAGAACCAACACAAACATACACTTGGACTTACCCTCACCCTGTGTCCCCAAACTGTGCTTGACGTGAAGCCCTGACAAATCCAGTGTCAGCTATTTATAGCCTAAAATCTGGTTGGACCTCAAGGTTAAGAAAAGCTCATGTCAATTTGAAAAACCCCAGTGAGGGAGACGGGGGCGCTTGAATCCTCATTAACCTGCAGTTTCCTCTAAAATGAACTTGAAGACTGAACCATCTTCCTAATTATAGCATCCTGAAATAGCTGGATCTCAAGATTAGAGACCTTTTTAAACTACAGTGTGAAATGCGTTTTAATCCTTGTTATATATTTTTTTCCTCCAGCAGGCACATCTCATCAGCCACCTTGGGGGTTCTTCTGGATTCCGTCACAGACAACAGGGTCCGCTCAGTAAGACAGGCTGGCTGGGATGGCCGTTATCTAGACAGACTTTCAAAGGGCTGGGCCGTGTGTGAACCCTGGCTGAGGTGGCTGCCTGGGGGAAGGTTTTCTCCGAGGAGTTCCGATGGGAAAGCTGATTTACAGACACTGGACTCCCACAGTCCGGCTTCAGTTAGTCGTGAATTGGGTCAAGGTCTGTGTGTTCTTTTCTGCTTGAAGGTTTATTTGGGAACAAGGAAAAAAAGATGGAAAATATCTCTGTAAGTTAAATTGGAAGAACAGTCACCTCTTCCCCCAGCCAGTCCGAAGGGGCAAATACTCTGAAAGCAGGCATTTGATAGGGCTCAAAAAGGCCTTTTTTTCTTTTTTTAAGATTTTATTTATTTTTTAGAGAGAGGGAAAGGGAGGAAGAAAGAAGGAGAGAAACATCGCTGGGTGAGAGAAACATTGATTGGCTGCTTTTGGGGACCTGGCCCGCATGCAGCTCAGGTATGCACCCTGACTGGGAACTGAACTCGAGGCCTCTCTGTTCGTGGTCAGCACTCCACCCACTGAGCCACACCAGCTAGGACAGAGAGCACTTTTCTAATTTGACAGGGCTAGCAAACTCGGAGAGTAGGTGAAATTTACTTCAACAACCTTCTCGCAACTCTGCTTTTAGTAATACTTCTCTCCTTACTTTACCCTCTATCTTCATTTTGCCCTTCTGTGCCTCAGTTGTTCCCCACCCAGAAGTGGCTTACTCAGGAAGTACTGAAAGCTCGAAAAGCGTTCTTTCTTTTCTCTTCACTCTTTCTTCAGTCAACCCACCCTCTCCATCTAAACACACCCTTCCCAATTTCCATTCTCTCTGGACCCTCTCCAATCTGATGATTCATCCCTTCCATAGCACTAATAGGTGATGATTGTATTATCATCTTCCAGGTTCCAGTTTTGCAATTCACAGGGACCTCATAAAAGCAACCCCTCGGGGCAACTAGTAAGTAAAATTTCAATAAGAGGGTATAAGGCCCCTTCTTTCCGGGCATGTTTAGAGGCCCAGCCAATCCCCAGCACTAGCTTGGTTCCCTTGAGAAGAACGCCGATATTAAGGAAAGGAGAGTACCTTCTTGATGTGGGCATAATGGAATGTGCCCAGACCTGGAATACAAATTACCTTTCCTGTAACTCAGGATCTATTTATTCCTCCCTGGGCAAATTAACAAAAGTTTGTTTTTTTTTTTAATCTGGGAAATAAAACCACCCCCAAAATTAAATAAAAATTTTAAAAAAAGGAAATGTGAAACTCATCTTCCCAAGCCATTACTGGCACAGTTGGGAAGGCGACTGACATTCAAGGCACATGACAGCCCTCAGCCCAGGGCCCTTACGGAGGAGAAGGGGGCTCTGCATCAGTCCTTCCGACCAAAGCTATCTTTCCAGCTTGCCTCCCTTGGGACCCCAGATTCCCAGCATGACTGCATTTTCACAGGAAGAAATCTGCACTGGAAATCGGAAGACCTGACTGCTAACCCAGGGCCTGCTGTGAGCGGTTAGGACTTCACTTTAACAGCAAAATAAGGAGAAAAACCTTGGAAATTCTCTTCACCCTAAAATGCCTAGCATTCCAAGATTGAAGTCCTTGGTTTAAAACAGAAATAAATTCCCTGAAAAGACACATTAATCAACTCTTACCCACTACCCCTTAGCTCCAATGAACCTACCAGCTTGGGCTGCGCATTTCCCCGCAGGCCCTGAAGGATGCCACAGAGGATGGGCAATTCAAGCAGGGTGATGAGAAGGGGAAGATCTGGAAGACGGAGGTTTCCTAGGGGAGGAGAGGAATCTGATGGGAAGCCTGATGGACCAGCAGGAAGCAAAAGACTCTGGACCTGATACGGTAGGCGTCAAAAGGAAAGTATGGGCAAGGCACTAAAAGCTAATTTCCCCTAGTTCACATGTTTTCCTTGGCCCAACCTAAAGAAAAACTGCAAGGAAGTCTGTCCTGGCAAGAGACTTTTAGATCTGTGTGGGTGCTTATTCAATTTTAAAAAAAAACTAATAATGACGAGCCTAAGGAATTCTATTCCCATCACTGCCCTGATGTGGGTCAAAGTAGAGCTGCTCTCTTCCCTGTTTGAGAAGTGAGACTCCTCTGGTGTGGGATCAGGAAGGGGGAAGGGGAGAGAGGAAGAAAGGAAGTAGCCATTGCCTTTATTAAGCATCCACATTGGACCAGATACATTTGCAAAAGAATAAGAGAGAGAGAGCAAGATTACCAAACTCACTCTATAGAAAAGGGGCCTTGAGGCCAGAGATGTGATCACCCAGTCATGATGGGCACAGCCAGGACTCAAAGCCACATGTGGGTGACACCAAAACCCACGCTCTTCTCACAATGGACACAAAAATGAGGTTTAGCAAACAAGTTTTGAATTTCCGCTAAAGCAATGTAATGATTAATATTCAATGAGGGCTTAGTATTTGCCAACCACTGTGCACTGCGCCATTATTTATCATAACATTTAATCCTCGCCCTGAGCCTATAAAACAGCTAATCTTGCCCTATTTCACTGCTAAAGAACCTGAGATTAAGCCGTTTGTCAGCGACACACGGTTAGAGAGCAAAGCCAGGATTTCAGCTGGACAGTTGGACACCGAAGACCACAACCTCACCCACCGCACAGAGCAAGCTCTAGTCCAACCCTCATAGTAAAAACGTGTTCTTGCTCAGGTGCCTTACGAGGGATGAAGATACAGAGATTTTAACTGCAGTCCAGGCTGTGGACAGACCCAAAAATTGCTCTTTGACCGCAGGTTGAAGCACCTAAGGAGTGGATGCTTTTAGAGTGACAAGCCTGCCCCAAAGCTGCTCAGGTCCCAGACAAAACCTTCTCTGGGTCCCTGATGTTCTTAAAGAACATGGGCCAGTTTTGATTGTCCCAGGACAATTGGCTGCTGCTGTATCCCATCCTGCAGAAACTGTGCCCTAACCCTCTCCACTCAGGAACTGGAAAATGTTTCTGGCATCTTTGCAGAGACGGGAAACTGGCCTCAGGAGGAGGCAGAGAGGAGAGATAAGAAACGGGGGAAAAAAACAGTGTCTATGTATGTAAAATGCAGAGGGAAGCTGAGCTAATGAAAGACAACATATTTCCACAAATGGAACCAAAACATGTTTCACAAACTCTGTTGGCCTTGCAAAGGATTAGCTGTGGAAGAATAGGACCGTGGGTACCATGCTATTTACAAATTCTCCTCTGCACTGCATGGAGACGTGACTTTCCGTGTCCTCACTGAAGGGTTGATTACCTCGTTACCTGAGCTGCGAGCTGCGTACATGCAAACAGTTCCTGGAGATTCTAGGACAAGACTCAAGAAGCAAGGCCTGGAGAGGCCGTGGCTACAAACAAAAAGTCAGAGTTGTGAAAGAAAAAAAAAGGCGGAGGAACTGTTCCAGATTAAAGGACATTAAAGAGGCATGACCTCTAAATGCAATGCCTGATCCTCCGCTGCATTTTGGACCCGGTTGGGGGCGTGGGGGTGGGGAGGGGGGAACTGCCATAAAGGATATGATTGAAGCAACCGGCAAAATTTGAATATGGAGAGTATGTTTGTTAGAGAACAGTGTTTTACCCCAAAGTTAAACCTGAACTTGATCACTATACTGTGAGACTGAATACACAAATGGACAACGGCCATTCCATATATAAAAATAGAACTTAGACCCATGACCAACCCAGAAAAACAGCCTATGATCTGCAATAAACAGCCCAGGTAGCCAGCCTGCTGCCAATCAGACTTGCAGGAAGCCAGCTTGCTGTCTTAATGACAATCCAGGAAGTTAAACAGTAACTCCTGTCAAAATTGGCCCCCAAATAGCCAGGGCTTGATTAGTAACTGACAGCTTCCCTAATTTTTGTCCCTGCTTCCAACTTAGGACCTGCCAGAAAAAGTCAAACAAGAACCCTAACCAATCACATGGATCTCCTGCTTCTAGTTAGCCTGCCTCCAACTTCCTCCGGTCAACAGCCTCCAATCAGGACCCACCGAAGACCTCCTTTCCTTCCTCTATAAAGGTTTCCCTCTCCTCTCCCTGACTTTGAGTCTCTGCCAGACATCAGGTGGTGGCTGCCGGCTCCTTCACTATAGCCAGCCTTGGCTTTCCTCATTCAATGGGTCTTTGTTTATTTCCACAGTTTGGTAGTTGTGTGAGAGAATGACCTTGTCCACAGGAAATACACACTGAAATGTTTAGAGGTTAAGGGTTTTCTGAACCTCAGTGGTTCAAAAAAATACGTATACACCTAGAGAGAGGGAGGGAGTGATAAAGCCAATGTGGTCCCAAGTTAACAAATAGTGAATCCAGTTCTTTGTACTATGCTTGTAACTGCTTTGCAAGTATGAAATTATTACAAAATGAAACGGGTGTATAAAAGTGGTCCCAGCCAAGTGCCTACACCTGGCCCAGTTGGACCATTCCTGTTCACAGAAACCCTGGATGATGGGCTCTGGCTTGTCTGCGTCACTGTGTCTGTTCCCTTTGGAGAACCGCAAATGCAGGAGCGGGGCCCCCTCGGCCCGACCACTGAAGAGCATTCACACATTCCCCACCTCTGGGACTTTCCTAACCTTCTTATCACTTATCCTTTTGGATGACTGGACACGTACAGAATCAACATGATCTGAAAGTCCTTTCTCCCTTCCTCCCTGAGCCAAGGGGCTCAGGAGATTCGGGGTGACACTCTCATTCTCAGCCCTCACATGTACCCTAGGCCTCGTGATGCAAATGGCTCGTGAACTGGGGATTGCAAGGATGTTTGGAGATTGGCCATCGGTTTCTTCAGGCTAAGCCGAGTTCTTGGAACTGGCTAGGTTTGACTATTTTGCATTCCAAAGCTGTTGTATACGACTATTCCTTAACCTTGACTTCTTACTCTTCTTTCTTTCTTGCAACTTATTGGGGCACCTTCTTATTTATTAAGCCTCTTTTATCCTTTCACTTAACCTTGGCTGCACACTGGAATCATCTGAGGAGCTTTAAAAAATACCGATGTCGGGTCTCATGTCCCAGAGTCTCTTATTCAATTGTTCCAAGGTGCAGCCAGCAGTGTTGGTTTTTGGTTGTCTTTGATTTTGATTTTTAAGCTCCCTAAAAGCTTCTCATGTGCAGCCAAGATTGAGAACCACTGCCTTAACACATTGTCACATACATCGACAAAGCCCTTTTCCCCCAGGTTTTGCATATTTCTAATTCCTTTCAGATTTCTGACCACAGCCGCAGACCTCACTAAAGCGTCCATGCAGGGGGAATGCCCCTGAAGTGGTTCACTTAGAATTCACTTGCTCTTTACAAGGAGTGACTTATTTGGAAGTCTTTCTCTAACAGCAAATGAAGGAAAGATGAGACATGTGGAAACCTGCTCTGGTCAATAACGATCAAAGGTCATCACCATCGCTTCCTGTAAATAAACTCCCCCAGGCTATACTCTCAGGGCAGAGCCCACGCCAGCACCACGACACCCATCCCCTGCGACCGCACAAGTTGTCACAAAGCAGAAAATCACAAATCATCCACCCAGATGTAGTTATAAGATACTGAAAATACGTGGGGGCAAAGAGATGACGAAACTACCTCAGATTTACAGCAACAGGTGGTGGCCTCTCCTAGCCGGGATATACATGGTCATCTGACCTCTCAGTCACACGAAAGAGAGAACAAGGAGACCCAGCACCAAGAAGTCTGTTGAAAGATTTGCAGCTTGAAGTCAAAACAGGGGAGGAGGGACAGGGGAAGAGGGACAGGAGATACTGGAAAAGCGTGCATTTGCCCAGTTCTCAGTCCAGATCATCATTAGAATCACAACAGGGGCATCTAAAAAGATACTCGTCTATCGCCTATCTGCAGTTTGGCCCAATTAAATAAGACTCTTTAGGCATGGCTCAAGCACTAGTATCTTTTAAATCTCCCCCAGGGAGGCCAGTGAGCTGCCTGCCAGACTCTGAATTTCACCTCCACATAGAACTCTCTTGTCTCACCATCAGACAAGACCCTGAGTGTCCCATATCCCCTGAACTAGGTTCTGAAGCCACATCACTTCCTTTTCCCCATCCCCTTATTACTCCCTCTTCTCCTCCTGAATCATTTCCCCCAACACACATATGCATACACGCACACTCATATACAGTCACATTCACACATACTCTAACACACACAGGCCCCCAGAGTGCATTCCCAGCAAGCCCATTTGAGTTATTACAGTCTCTTGCATATGAGCTGTTTTTTTAACTACACTGTGAGTTTCTGGGAGCAAGTATCTCTTCTCACCCAGTGAGGGCCCCACAGCACCTTGCAGAGCCTCGGGCTCAATAAAATAAAAGGGTCAAATGGCTGAAGGGTCGGTTGATCCATTCAGCCAGAACAATCAGATAACCTCACTGAGCCCAAGCCTTGGTATCTGAAGCAGTCGGACAGCCACAGAACATCATGCACCAAGGGCCGAGGATCTGGGGATCATAAGTGGGGATTTTCAGGCTGGCAATTAGAGAGCAAAGAGGAGAAGCTCGGCCACTGGGAATGCCTTCTGAATGTAAGGAGACAGCAATAAGAGCCGAGATGACAAGGTAGCTACGTCAGTGGCAGAGAAATTATTAGGCAAGTTTCAAAAATGTGGAAAACACCTTGGACCCATCTATTCTTTTTTATTTTTTTAGTGGGGGGAAAAAAACTTTCTCTTTCTTGTAAAGTAGGATTGAAGAATGGATCTCCCAAAATAATCGTCCTTAGCCCTTCATTTCCCTTTGTGAGTTTGGAAAGGAACAAACAGATCCTACTTGGCTGGATTTGACCTTCTCTGCGGTAGACATACCTGCCCCCACCCAAACCAGAGATGAATAACTAGGAAGAACACTTTCATCAGCCCACCACAAGTCATGGAAAAATTCAAGGAGATGAAACACATGTGAATATGGATATCTGAAGCCAGCCCCAGTAGGGAGATGCCCCAAAGACCCGCATCCCCACCCACTGAACTGCTGCACAGCTGAGCTTCCCTGGACTCCCATTTCCCCATCCGTCGAGTGAGGGGGTTGGATTCAATGACCCCTATGACAGCAAATTTTATGTGTCAACTTGGCTGCACCGCAGCGCCCAGGTATGTGGTCAAACGCTATTCCAAATGTTTCTGTGAGGGTGTTTTTGGATGAGATTAACACTGATTCTGTGGACTCCGAGTAAAGCAGACTGCCCTTCTTCATGTGGGTGGGCCTCACTGAATCAGTCGAAGGCCTGAACAGAACAAAGACTGACCTCCCCTGAGCCAGAGGAAATTGCCATCAAAACAGCTTTTGGACTCAAACTGCATGTCTTCCCTGGGTCTCCAGCCTGCTGGCCTACCCTGCAGGTTTTCGACTCACCAAGTTTTCATAATCGCAAGAACCGATTCCTTTAAAAAAAAAAAGTATATGAAGTATGTGTGTGCATACCAGTGTGTGAAGTACCTGTGTGTGTACATCCTGTTGGTTCTGTTTCTCTGGAGAACTCTGAGTAACACAACCCCCAACCTCCTTTCCAGTTTTAAGATGCCAGGAGTCTGAATGGTAGCAGAGAGGAAGGGAAAGCTGGGCCCACTCCTCAGCCTGCAGCTCCCCGGGGCAGAGATGCCAGAGCGATCAGGACAATGTCCTCTTTCAGGAGGACTTGTGCAATGGACTTCCTCGGCACAGCAATAAATACCAGTAGTTCCAGAACTGGTACACCAAGTACCGTGGGGGTATGGAGAGAGATAAAATGATATGCATGCAGCCAAGAGGAAATCCAAAATGAGACGTTAGGGAGACAGTTTCACATTCCACCAGTTTTGCCACCTTCTGTCTGGACCTCCCCAGCTACTTGCCACGTTGGGATGCTGGTATCCCAGGGGCAGGAAGCAGGGCTTTTTTCACTGGTGACAGATGATGTGCTGTTACAGAGCAGAGCCTCTGCTGCAGGAGACACAGGAGACTATCTCTGCAGGGCATGATGTGAGGGAAGGGAGGGAGGAGGGGGAGTGGGAGCAGGTTGGTGCTAAAATCCATCCGAGGACCATGGCGACTTGGAAGAGCTTGTCCCACACCAGCTATTGTCTGGAAACCCAGGGACCGTTTCATGCCTCTCCTTTAACATACTCCAAGCAGGTCTCAGCCACAGCTTTCTGGACTACAGACGACACAGAGGGGAGAGGACGGCTCATTCCCACACTGCTTTGCTGTCTCTTCCTCCTTACTCCCTGTGTGTCCCATGTTCCGCCCGATGCCCTCTTCTCTTCCAATCTACACCCTTCCAGGTTGTCCAATCTACAGCCAAGGCTCCAATTATCACCCTCGTATAGATGAACCGCAAAACCCGACCCCAGCCCTTCCACTCACCTGTGATCCTGACCTGAGCTCCCCTGGAACGTAAGCTCCATGGAATGTAACTGGTGATAAACAAATAGCTGTTGAATCAATGAATGAACCTGCATCTACCAGCCTTTAGACAGCTTCACTTGGGCCATCCTGGACTTGGTACGTATAAAACCAAACACTCAGTCTTCTTCTCAAAACCCGTGTTCTCCATTTTGTTAATTCACCCCATCATCCATTTCCTCATTTAGTCCCCAAAGGATAAGACGAAGTAATTCATATTCAATGAATAGGATGTGTGAGATGTGTTGAGATCACCCAGCACTTGAGAAGTTTGAAATGATCACCCATGACTTACCAAGACCCATTCGGGCCATCTAGAGTCTCTGTCTGAACTCCGAGTAGTGCTCCAGGTGTACTCGTGAACAGCTCCAGCACCGGATACATCTAACACAGAGAAACAGGTATGCGCATCCTGTCACTGAGTTAACCCATTTTCTAACTAAACACAGAGTTGCTCATTACTCAG
Organism: Micronycteris hirsuta; assembly: GCA_004026765.1. Classification (NCBI taxonomy): domain Eukaryota; kingdom Metazoa; phylum Chordata; class Mammalia; order Chiroptera; family Phyllostomidae; genus Micronycteris; species Micronycteris hirsuta. The sequence goes on from PVJI01005530.1 coordinate 81,057, forward strand.
TAAACAGTACAGCCTTTTTATTAATCTCAGTTTCTTGCAAGAACACAATAGATGGCAGAACAAAGCTCACATAAGTCATTTAAATACCCCTGTCATTAAACTATTTTATAGCAAATTTCAACTGAACCTCAGGTCTGCTTCAGTTTGCTCTGGATTGTACATGAAATCGACTGTGGTGTGAGTTGCCTGAAGAGTATTAAGAACAACATGCATAAAAATAATAACTCATTAGGTTGTTAGTGCTGCACTAAACTCATTATTTCTTTTAAATATTCACGAGAACCCACGAAGAAACGGAGGTACAAAGAGGCTGAGTAGCCTGCCCCAAGTCACACAGCTAATCAGGGAAGAGCTGGGCTCGAACCCAGGCCACTCTGACAGAGTCCCCTATGTCCTCCCTTTGCTACATGTGTGATTCGAGCTCATAGTCCAGCTGCGTCATCAAAGGGGAGGTGGTTCTCAACATCCCCCAACAAACACCAACCTTCCTCTCAGCATTTTAAGATTCTCTCTGTTTTGTGATGCAAAAATAATTGCTCTAAAACCTTAGACCTTCATGTATCCATGCCATTTTTATTTTTTCCATCCTGAGTATCTGTCTCACTTTACAATGTGGTCCTCAATTATTGCGTTTAGCTTTTTAAGAAACTTTTTAAAGTTCTAAACTCCCCTCTCTTAAAGTGCTTTTAAATCTTAAAAAGCCTACCTAGAGAAAGCAGCATGGCGTCATCACTGGCAGCTGGGCAGACGGTCAAGTAAATGATATTATTTTAATAAAGGGAAATTATTTTAATGAAGCCAAAAGCTTGCATACCTACATGCTGGAACTTGGTTTGTTGGCAACAGTCTGACGAAGAAGATATTTTGGATAAGATGATTTTCCAGAGAAAAGAAAAGCAAATCAAACAAAAACCAGTCAGCCCTCTTGTGCTTCCCAGGGCTGGGGAACGGGACTCCACTGACATTTTTATCTCCTGAACCGGCCCGCCGGGAATTTGCCTGGTCTGCTTCTGAAGTCTGTCTTCCTGCTTCTGGCTGCGGTGAAGGTAGCGATCATCAAGGAAGGACTGAACAAACAAAAAAATGAGGGAGGGGAGAAAAGAGAACAGGACAGGGACAGCGAGTGCTCCTGGAAGGTTGTCGACAGGCTTCGAGACTTTAAGCCAAAGGCCATACAACAAAGCCGATTTCACCGCAGGCGAGGTGATGGGAACGAGAGTCAAGTCCCTAAGCATCTCATCGATGCGATAACGAGATGCTATTGAACAAAACACTGAGGACCTGCCGTAGTAGATTACGTAACAGCACTAAATCGCAGCTATCAGGGTAAGACGCCAAAAGATACTGTCCAATTGACGAATCAAAAAATGAAAGCGCAATGACATTTAGATTCACGGTTGTAAGCATAACATTGACTTATTCAAACTAATATCAGAAGGGAGGTCGGTGTACCCCCCTGGAAACAGGGTAGTGGAGTCAGGGGAGAGCAGAAAGCTTTCTGATTTTACACATACCTACTCTAATACCCGAAATCTGAAATCAGGAATATGGAGTATCACTACAATAGAAAAATAAAAGAACCAAAAGTTGTAAAAATGTATGTATCCAAAAATATGTCTATCTATGTGTATATAGGTGTATGTACATACACATGTTTACATGGAAACATGCATACACATGAATATATGCATATGTGTACATATACACCCATTCTTCCAGATATTTTTTCTTTGAGGTTATTTGTAAAACTCATTTAAGTACCTAATTTCAGAAAACTAATGCTGTCTGTCTCTTAAGATCTGCATGATTTTTCAAAAGTGACTCGGAGAACTTCTAGTCAAAGATCCTTCCGCTACAGGTGGAGAGAGACCCTGCCCACTAGCGTCTATGGAGTAACTGCCAGGACTGGAGGACATGGTACTCGGTCCTGAGATGCAGGGATGAATAAATCCAAGGGATCCTGATTAAGATGAAAGACACGGATGTAAATGGAGTAACTATAGTCACAACACAAATATAGTAAGAGGCATAACTAAAGTAAAGGACAATTACTCAAGACTATGCAGAAAGAAGCACCAAATCGCAGGCCTGAGCTCTTCCTTGGGCAGGGAAGTGGTGCTCTGGAAGGCAGGGAATTGGAAGTCACTTCCACCTGTCTAGAGTTTGGGACCCAAAAGACGCCCCACTCAGTTGTCCTCATCCATTATCCTCCTCCAGCCAGATCAAAGCCAAAGCAGAGTCCAGTGGTCCAGAAATGAGGAGAAAGCCTTTGCCAGACTCTGCTTCACAGGAGCCGGGTTACCTCAGGAGCCAGGGAACCAGAGGATGTTTTTCATCAGACTAGAGCGAGATCCCTGGAAGTCTGGGCTAACGAGCGAGTCCTATTCCTTCTCATGAGCATGCTTCTGAAACAAGAGGCACCTGTAAACAGCTCCCTACTAACCACTGAAACAGCAATCTGGTGCTTCCATTTCTTCCTCATCAGATTGGCAGAATTTCTAAAGACCGAGAAAACCCTGTGCCGTTGAGGATATAAGGAAAATGGCACCTCGTGCACTGCAGGTTGGAGTACAGACTGGCTTAACTTCTTGGTAGGTCAACTGGAAGCATTTATAAAAAGTTCGACTTTTTAAACCCTTCCACCCACAACTCCACGAGGATATATGGACACGGATATCCTTGCACAGGGGTGTACAAACAAAATGCTCACAGAGATGATTACAATAGCAGAAACTTGTCAACAACCTGAATACCCATCCATAAAGAAGCGGTTAAATCAACCACAATGTATCTGTACTAGGGCATATCAAATGCAACAATTTTTTTAAATGAGAAAGTCCTTTTTGTCATGGATGTAATGGTACGTGAAGAATGCAAGTATCACAACAGCACCAAATGTAATCTTATTTATGTTTTTAAAAATCTGTGTTTGTATGAATGCCCATGTACAATAGAGTGGTTAACTATTTTTTGTTACCTAAAATTTTACAACATGTGAAATATTTGACTTATTATTTTTTAATAAGTCAAATAATATTTGACTTATTAATTTTTAAGTGAAAGAAAAATATTTTCATGACAATAGAAAGTCAAAAGAATTTTTAAAATATTTTTCTTTATTTATTTTTAGAGAGAGGGGAAGGGAGGCAAAAAGAAAAACATCGATCAGTTGCCTCTTGTATGCACTCTGACCAGACACCGAACCTGCAACCCAGGTATGTGCCCTGACCGGGAATCGAACTGGTGACCTTTTGCTTTGAGCGACGACGCCCAACCAACTGAGCCACACTGGTTAGGGCAAAACAGTTTTTAAGTGAAGAAAGAGCACTGATCAGTGAGTTCAGCCCAGTCCAGGTGTTAGTCTTCAGCCTGACAGGCTAAGACACTTGATTATATCATAACGCAGAATGGCTTAGTCTCTCAGCAGAAAATTCAAACCACCTAAACTTGCAAGAGACCAATGGAGAAATAGCAATTTGTCGTGTACAGCAGGGTTTCTCCACCTTAGCACCACAGACATTTGGGGATAGACAATTCTTTGCTACACACAGTAGGACAACATGAGATGTTGCAGCAGCGTCCGGCCTCTGCTCCCCAGATGCCACCACCAGCTGTGACAACCAAAAATGCCTCCACGTATTGCCACGTGTCCCCAGTAGGGAAGGTGCCAGAATCAGCCCAAGTTGAGAACCACTGATTCACGACAGTGATAAACATAACTGCCAAAAAAGCCAGATGCTCTCACTGCAGGAAACAGCATGGAAAACCAGATCATAATGAAAGGTTGTGGCAGAGCAGGAAGTCAGAGCAAAGGCAGTCTGTTTTGGAAAAAAGAAACAGATTTAAGTATTCACTGGCTTTGCCCTGGGATAGCCTGAGTCTCCTCCCTCACTCTAGGAAATGCCTGTCCCTGGACAGGACCTTGGCTGGGCATTGTCACCTCTCTGCCCTCTGGCCCACACTGATTCATTGCTCCCCTTCTGATCAATACTTCTTCCCAGAGACACCGGTGTTGTCGATTGTCTTAATGCTTCTGAAACATGTCAATGACCTCAAACAGCCGAGGAGCATAAACCTGTGGAAGCAGGTGGCCTCTGAGGGAGGCAGAGCCCCAAACACCGCACCCCCAAGCCCCCAACAAGTATATTATTTCTATGCAGTTGTATTTTGCCTTGAAGGTTCATGTGATTGTGCCTTCTGTTCTGTTTTATATATATACTTTTTGTGGCTGTCTCTTATGATCTATATGATTTTTTGTTATACACACACACACACACACACACACACACATATACATGCCACAAAAAGCAGATAAATTTCCCCAATAAACTTTGGAAAGGCACACGAGTTGATCCCGTGGCTTCATACACTCCCAGGAACATTCCAAGGTAAAAAGAACAGACAACTTCCTGCTCTTCCTGCACCTCATTCAAAGAGACCATGTCCATGAGCATACAAAAGGCTCAGAGATGTGCCCTGGGAAATCACGTCTCCCTACAGTGCCTCCTGCATCTGTCCGATCGATCGCCTGGTGTGTACTCTGTCCCCTTCCGTGGCTACAGAGGGCCGTTCCGTGGCTGCCTGTAGCTCACAGCTTCTGCCCCAGACAAGCACCCGCAGCATCAACCAGCGAGTGACGCCGTCTAGGGAAGGATTCCAGTGAAGATAACCAAGTGGCTCGTTTTGGTTTCAAGCAATATAGCCTCCTGAGAATTTTTTTTTTTTTTAGAGAAATTTCTCTTAGCCAGAAAATCAGGGGGCAGGGGGTAGCGTGGGAGGCTCTATTTCTGAATCCTTGGCATTTTATCTTATTTAAGGGATTTCATGTTTCAGGGGGGTGGGGTGGGGGTGGATCTTGAACATAAAAGTATATTTCAATAATGGCTCCTTTAAAGCACGTATCAAGACTGGCTTTTGCAGAGGACAGTGACTTATGGGTTATAAGATAAAGAAAAAAAACACGGCAGGGGAGGCGCTCAAGAAATGTTGAGCTTTGCTTGTTGGTCCTCTGAAGGCAGAGCGCTGGACCAAGTGGGGCTGGGGTGGCTGCAGTCACAAATCCATAAATCTCATTTCGGTATCTTTTGGAAGCCTAAATTCTTTCCTCGTTCCCATCTCTCCTCTTGCAATCCCTTCTTTATTTATATGCCATAAATACAAAATCTGAGAAACGACAGAACCAGACACACCCCTTCTCCTCTGTTTCTTCCCAGCACTGGGATGGAAATCCATGTTTTGCTGTTGCCTTTCTTACCCAGTTCTATATGTGATTCTGATGTACTTTCGTCCGTAAATGGTTTCTTAGTAACACAAGATGTTTTTATTTTTACATTTTCCTCTAAAAATGACCCAGAGAAATGGGCTCTGGATTCTTACCTTTTCTTCCTGGCAGAATGGTTTTCAAGGACTCAAATCTCGATCCTCTTATTTGTCCTCAGCACCTCGACGTCTAGGGAGGGGACACCCAAAGTGATGGCAAATTTGAAGCCCTCTGGAGAGTTAGGTTTGCGGAGACAGAACTGTGTGTTGGCCCCTGCATAGTTTCCAGGCCCCTGGAAAAAATGAGCAGTCATGCCAGGGAACATTTACACAGAGGGGAGGTGGGGAGAGCTGAGAGGTGCAGTTCTGGGGGTCGCGTTCCATGTTAAGGAGCATGGGCTCAGCACCAATTAGGCAACATGCTGGAGCAGAAAAGTAACCGGCCCACTGGCACCCAGTAAGAGAAATCGGGCAGGACAAGGTCACACCACCATGAGGACAGCCATGTAGCAGGAGGAAGGGCGTCTGCAGATCAGCTGGGTGTCCCACAATTGAACCCAATTCTGGCACTACCTGGATATAGCGTCAGATCCCATAGCGGAGGGCTCAGTCCCACAAGACAGCCCACCCCCACACTTTGGACAACAATCGCAAGGAGTGGGCCCCAAGTTGCCCACAGCTTCAGTCTGGCTTGGCTCCAAATGAGAGGTTCCCGTGACACCCGCCTTGGATCTGAATATTTGGTAGGACGGTTCACAGGACACAGGAAAACAATTACTTACACTGCCTTTGGACTAAGTATATGCTAAAGGCTACAGCATATGCTAAAGCCAGATGAAGAAACACATAGGGTCAGGTCGGAGGGCCTGAGCACGGGAGCTTGTACCCCTACAGAGTTGGGGTGTCACCCTCCCAGTCCTATTGGCATTCTATGAACCTTCCTCACACAGGCAGGGTCACTTACTAACTCCACTTCCAGCCCCTGTCCCCTCTCTGGAGGATGAGGGTGGAGCTGAAAAACTCCAAGCTCCTAATCATGGCTTGGTCTTTCTGGTGACCAGGCCCCACACAGGAGGCCACCAAGAGTCACCTCATGAGAGCAAAAGATGTTCCTAGTGCTCTTATCACTTAGGAATTTACGAGGGTGGCAGGAGCTCCGTGCCAGGAGCTGGGGGCAGAGACCGATATCTATTTTTTATATTATGTCACAGCAGCAGATGCCAGGCGCCCTTCCTGTTCTGGAGGGGAGAGGGGCAACCCAGTCGTGCTCTTGGGGAGTTTACGTCCAAAGGAGGAGAGACAAGCAATAGAGAAATATGTAGAATAATTTCCACAATAAATGCTATAAAGAAAACAAAACAGAAAGTGATAGGGGGATAAGGGGTAGTAAAACATTCAAAGAAAAACAACTGGGCTGATCCATGAATCATGGAAACAAACCAGCCATGTGGAGATGAGGAGAACTGTGGGCAGAACCTACTTCACAGGGTATTTCATAAGCGCTCAGTGAGATAAAGTATGGAAAATCTTAGTCCAGCACCAGACACAACAAATGTAGGCAGCCATTGTGATTCAGAGGGATTGGAAAAGTTCCCAGAGTCAAGTCATAGGGAAAATGAGAGAGGGATGGTCAAGGGCACCGGGTGGAAATTGAAGCTGGAGAGTAGAGCCTCAACCGCAGAGAGCAGATGGAACACAGGCATCGTGGTGGGCTCTGAAGGAGACCACGGGGTGCCAGAGAGCTCACGCCTGTCCCGGAGGAGCCAGGACACACTCCACTTCCTTCATGCATCCTGGTCCCTGTGACTTGCGTTTGCCGCCCTGGCCTGCACATGGCACCCCTCTCAGCTCGCTCTACCTCTTACCTCCCTTCCTACATCTGGGCTGCCTCTGCCCAGCCTGTCCTGGGCTCTGGGGCAGGAGGCGAAAACACAAATCAAAGGACATCTGTCTAGTCTCCCTGTGATAAAGAGATAAAGAAACTGGGACCCAGGGAGGCAATGAAATATGGTGGAAAACACGGCCTTGGCTGAAGGCTGCACCTCCCCTCACCGAGAAGGCTGTCTTCTCGTACCTTGGCTGGCTCTGTGTGTGTCTGCAGCTCAAAAGGTGGCATGCACAGAGCAGGAGGAGAGAGAGGGACACCTGCCCAGCCAACCAACCCTGGTGACCCATGAGGACCATGGTGGGAATATCCCCCACACCCAGAGAAATGAAGGTCCAGTACACCTAGGTTTTCAGAGATGCCAGAGGTATTGTGGGCAGGTTGTGGGGATCGGGGGGCAGGTCACAGTGTTATCACCACCGGGGATGCTGATTGAGCAGGTCATGCGCACCTCAGGGTTTGACGTCAGAGCACAGCCCGAGAAAGCAGATCTGGTCAAATGAACAATTCAGTCAAAGGATGTTGGTGGTACAGCCTCAGACACAGAACGGCACAGGAACCTGAGAAAAGTAGTGATACCCACTCCATTTGCAAACCACTGTCACATTTCTTGTCCCAGTTTACAGAGGAGACAATCACGGCCCAAAGAGGCTGACCGAGATACCGTGACACCCTCGTGCCCTCCTCTCTTAGAAGTCAAAGCCCCTGATACGGCTTCCATTTGTGGGGAACACACGGGTCCCACCCATGACATGGTAAGAGAAGAGAACAACCTGCACATTACTACCCCAGGAGGACATGCCGGTCAGGGCTCCAGACTTAGGAGCAACTTGTCATTTCTGAATGACATCAGGCTCTTTTCATCTGCAGGCTTTTGTAAGTACCGTTCATCTGCCTGAAATCCTATTCCTCTCCCCCACCACGACCCTCTTTCACCTGTCTGAATCCTATTCATTGTGCCCCAACTTAGATATCACCTCCTCCAGGAAGCCTGCTCTGACCCTCATGGGTTGGTGCCCCATCCATGTCCCCCCTTGTGGCCTGACGCCTCCGAGAGCACACACCAACCACACTGTCCTACGATGACAGTATTGTATTCAGTCTCTCCCACTGACCACGTTCCATGATGGCAGAGGCGGTGTCATATTTTGTTATGTCCTGTGGACTCGGAGAGGCACCCGCTAAGTTGTCATTTACAGAGTCATGGACAGGCCCAGAGCCCTGCCCTCTCAGAGCGCGTGCTGTGGTAGGGAAGCTCACTGCCTGGGATGCTTACTCCACAGGAGACTCACGCTGAGAGCTTGAGGCCTCTTACGGCTCCTACTCTTTTAAGAATTTCTACCCGCCTTCATTGTCAACAGCTCCATGTTAGATGAGATCTGGATAATGCCAACGCATTCTGAGCCAGCCGACTCTTCTCTGCAGACTGGCACCAGTCCACCTGATTTCTCTTCTCCACTGGCATGAGATGTCCAAAGGCAGCCAGGAAATCAGCCTTGGGAATGTTTGTCCTTTCCAGGCCCTGGGGATCAGATCTAAAAATCTAATCCAGGGAGACAAGCTAACAACCTATTCCCCTATTTACTGATGCGGATTCCTTTTGTTCAGCTATGTGGGCCCACTTGTCTTTTCGCTCTCATTTTCCCAGTTCTTTATCGCCATTTGTAGGTTACCTTTTATTTTTGACAGTGACTCTCTGTATTGGCTATGGGAAACATCTTTGGGGGTATACCACTTACTGGCGTACCTCATACCCTGTCCCCTCACCAGTGTTGACTGAACCAGGATTGGGCACCTGAGCCAACTGGAGCCCATCACATTCTCTCACCTAGAAATTGGGACTAAGAGAGTCTAGTTCAAGTCTAAGCTGGTCTCCTGAATGAGGTGATGTAAACTAAGGAGCTGCATGATGACCCTCTCTTACCTAGTAAGTACACTGGGCAGCACAGAAGGCTGGTCTTCAGAGAAAGAAGGAACCAGAGACACTAGAGAAAGACATCTGGATTGGTTTTCTCCTTCCTGGTTGCAGTCCCTTTCTGAGGTCTAGTCATTTTCCTTCCCATAGGTACCTCTTCAACACTCAACAGTCACCCGGTAAGTACCTACTATGTGCCAAGCATGAGAGTCTAAACACTTGGTCTAAGTGACAGAAAAAAATAGACAAAGTTTCTGTCCTCACAGAGTATACAATCTAATTAATCAAATAATCCAAAACTAAATATGTAATCACAAACTGGTTTAACTGCTATGAAAAAAGTTCAGAGTGATTTAAAAATATATGTATCAGGAAGACCTGACCTAGCCTGAAGGAGCAAGGAAGGCTTCCCTGAGGGAGTGACATTTGGATGAAGTCATGAAACAGAGGCACTCGTGGGACGGTAAGAGGATTCCTAAACCAACCAGTACATCAGAGGCTGGGCTTCAGAGCAGAAGTGACATTGCTATTAACAGAAATGGAAAATTACCAGTCACCAGGGAAGATCCTGGGCCCTCCACAGGTGGAGGAAGGGGAATTCAAGTCAACCTTAGCTACGCCTTAGGAGGAAAGATGAGCCCTGACTAGTATGGCTCAGTGGGTCGGGCATTGTCCCACAAAGCAAAAGGTTGCAGGTTCGATCCCAGTCAGGGTATATGCCCGGGTTGCGGGTTTGGTCTGCCATTCAGGTGTGTATAAGAGACAACCAATTGCTGTTTTTCTCTCGCATGGATGTTTCTCTCCTTCTCTTTCTCTCTTCCTTCCCTTCTCTAAAAATAAATAGATAAAGTCATTTTTTAAAAAAGAGGCAAGATGATACCCAGGTCCATCTGATTTAATTGGTTTGGGTGGTACTTGGGCACTGGGGGTTTTTAACTCCTCAGGTGGTTCGAATGGGCAACCACTGACTTGGGACTGCAGTGAGAGCTGACACAGAAACCATGGCCCACAGCATCCCACTCCTCTAATCACATAATGGGCCACCATCATCAACCAGCCCATTCCTGTGACCAAGTCTTGCACACTCTGTGTCAGCATTAATGAGACCTCTGCCAGGTGACAGGCTGGGAGTTTAGACTAAAAAATAAATACATAAAGAGAATGAACTTGAACCAGCCCAAGGTGTGATCTAGGCTCATTAACTAGGAAAGAAGAACTCAGATTCCAGGCAAACAAAATGGAGGTAAGGCCAAGAAAGAGAAGGAAGGAAGACAGCTGGCCTGGGGCAGAGCTTACCGAACAGAGAACAATTCTCCTTAGCCACCTAGACTTATTTGCAGAATAGCAGGAATTTAGGAGGCAGAACACCAAGCAAGGGCATCCCTGAGGTCATGCAGGAGAGCCAGAGAGAGGTGTGGTGCCAGTGGCTTCAGCAGTGGTGTGCTTGAAAATGTTTTACACCCACTCTTAGGAAGAAGCCCTGGTTTGTTGAGCTTGCCCATTTCCGTGGTGTAAATATTCCCACTACAGCCAATTTCAAGTTACTAATGTGACATCACTGAAAGCGGAACTGGGAAGAGATGTGCACAATTGGCACTTGTGAGCCAGTGTGAATCAGCTCCAGTACACACCTGGCCATGGGACATAACCTGAATGAGTCCTGTAGGAGGGGTCTTCCAGGAACTGGGGGAATGGAGCAGTCACCCTTATTTGACAGAAGTAAGAAATAGTAGTTTATGTTCATTAACATTCTAAAGGTGATAAGGGAAAGATGATTTGTCCTCTAGTTTCCCTGTCTTCCAAGGAGGGTGAACCTCAAAGAAGATGTCTTTGGGTAGCAGGAGAAACTACCAAAAGGGGTGGGAGAATATTTGGGTAGGATGCTTGGGTTGAAAAATGAACTTTGGAGAAAGAACAGAGATGCTTAAAGAGGGAATTTTTTTTAAGTTTTGTTGTGTAGTGTACAATATTATCATACAGATTTCCCTAAGAAGTCTTCTGAAAACTTTGCATTTATCACCAAAACTTTTGGAGTTCGATTTGATTTGAAGGAGGGATCCAGTAGGGCTGGATTTGGAGGGCTGAGTTTGGTCTCAAGGTGAGTACTGAGTGAGAGAAGCATCTGCCCAAAGGGTCATAGTTATATTCAGACTAGATGGGAGATCACAATAATAGCACAATGTAACAAACCCCACTTGCCATGCACCAATGCCGTGCCTGGCACTGCTCAACTCACTGCACGAATACTGACCCCTTTATTCTCACAACAGCCCCATGTGGTAGGAACTATACCAATTAGCAACTGATCTGAACCCAGACAGGCTGGTTCCAGAGTCCGCGGGTTCAATTAATTATTACACTCTAAGACCTGTGAGTGTAGTGTATGGAATGCAGTGTATCTTTTTAGATAAACAGTGTATATTTCAATATAGAACACCTTAGATCTCTGCAGTCAGGATGCTTAATCTATAATTCAGATATTTCCAGGAGAGCTGGAAACCCGATCACCTCTCGGTAAGCTGTGTGAAGTAAATGGAAGCCTGACCTGGAACGGGGGTTTGGGCATCCGCCGGGTAGTTGGGCGTTCTCTGTCTGGGGCCCATGAAATCATGACGCAAGTGCCTTGTACACCAGCTGCACACAGTTATCCTGAAAATCTGAAAAGATAACAGCACTATTTTAATTTTGACAAAATAAAGAGCACCTTAAAGTTTAAGTAAACGTAACCATACTTCCATTAACTTTACCTGTAGTAATTAATAAATTGATTCCTTGAGCCTTAAAATTTTAAAGGCCAAGTGTACTCTGCGCAGCTTTGTGACACAGTCAGTTCATTGCAGAAGTACCTCCACTGCTTCCTCCTGTTCCCCATCTAGATTTTTCCATCCTCACCCCCGCCCCTCAGGTCTTGAGACTCCATATCAACAGCTGTCCCTCGTGTGCTCCAGCCTTTGGTGTCTGCAAGGACCTTCATCAGAGCTCAGGTGCTAATGGTTAACTATGATCTTCAATGGGAATATGCTGGCTCAGAAACAAAAAGTGAAGGTAATGGCAGAATTTCAGGCCAGTAAGAGAGAGAGGGGCGGGGTCTTTCAATTCCCCTGAATCACATCCCATAGGAGGCTCCTTCGTTACTCCACCTACAGGGCTGGCCCAGGTTGGGAAAATTTCTCTAGGAAACTATAGGCCACATTTCATAAAGGAGAAGGTAGAACATGGCTGGAGTGTTCCCCATGGCCTCTTGCACCCTGGTCCCTGTTTTCCATCCTCCCCTGAGGAAATGCAGAGATGAGTTTGGACTGTAACTCTGGGTAACTCATGCTGTCAAGTTACATTTCATCTGGCAACCCAGACGGGATGGGTGAGCCAGCACAGAGAAGGGCAGCAGGTGGGGGAGGGAGGGAGAAGCCACAGGGCAGAGAGCAGAAGGAAAAAATGGAGATGACATCAGGAGCTTCTGGAGGCAAAGACCTGGAAATCTGGACCCAGCAGGTCCAGCTTCTGAGCCAGTGTTCTTCTGAAGGCCAAGGGCACTGCCAACAGCCCTATGGGAATCTCCAGAATTTCCTAATTGTCTTGGCCACAGGCCACCACAACTCATATCTCCAGCCATTTCACTGTTTATAGAGCCCTCCCCAGACAGAATGCCTCACAATGGTCCTGGGGCAAGGGAGACTGCTATTAATGTGCCCATTATACAGATGAGTAAACTGAGGCTGAGGAATCCAGTGATTCACTCAAGGTTGTGCAGTGAGTGAGAAGGAAGACTAGGACTTCATTCAAAGTCCACTCATTTTAAAGCCAGTCTTCTACCACTATCTCTACTATCTCCACTCTCAGGATTGACCAACTACCAAGAATTCTCTTTGGTGCCAGTGAGTTGACATCCTCTCAGCAATCGACTGTAGCAAATAAATGGTACCGGCAATGTCACAGGTTCTAAGGAGAGGGGGAAAAATTGGCCTCTCCCCTCAGGTTACTCACAAGCTTGAGCAATTTTGAATTAACAGCACAGAGCCTTTTGGCCTATGCGTCTTCAAACTCAACCACGAAGTCCATTCTCCTGAAGAACTCCACCCTAAGGTCATTCATTCAACAGACGTTTACCTGCTCCGTGCCGGGCCCTGTCCTAGGTACTGAGGTTACAGCGAGGACAGGACAGGTAAGGCTCTTGCTCTCATGCAGCTCATATTCTAAAAGCAGGAGACAAGAAACCAGCAAAATAAATTAGCAAGTGTGTGTTGAAACTAAAGCAGATGCAAACAGAACTTCTCTTGGGCAAAAACAAGCTCAGAGCATGTGAATGTCAAACTGAGCTTCAAAAATTAGTCTACAGTCTTCTAAATTAAAACCAAGAGTTCTCTATTTACCAGATCCTATAAAAACAAGCCCCTTTATTAGAAAACCATGAAAAACATCACGTGAGAGCCCAGACAAAATTCAAACTGGGATGGACTGTTGCAAGACCTAAGGAAAGAGGTTGTTGCTAATAAACCACAGCTCCATCTTCAAGGCCATAAGGATGCAGAGCCTGAGAAAAGGGCAGATTCGTTCACCGCTGGAATGATCCGGGAAGATGACATTATTGTTATGACTTCAGGGTCGAATCGGAGACTCTTGTAAACCAAAATTAAATTACACTTTCAGTATCACAAACAAGGAATCAGCTTTTAGGCTGTCAATATGTGTTAGTTCACATGTGGCTTTTATATTTCAAAAGATAATACCATCTGAAGCCAGCCCACCCCACCCCACGGAGAGTGTTCTCTTTTTGAACTTGATGCATTTGACATCCATTGTGCTTGTTTGGCAATTAACCACGCACTGTCCGTGAACCCAGATTGTTGCCTTGCATTGTCCCTTATCTCTTCCAGGTTGAACTTCGCACACAATGATGACTCATCTACTGCCGGGTTACAAGGATCACCTCTCGCCCTGTGCTGTTTTAACCTCACACTATAATACAGACTTCATTTAGTCCACAACCTGCTGAATGCCTACTAAGTGCTGGGCACTGCATTAGACACTGGGACGGTAGCCTTCCTGCATGTTTCAGTCTACAGAAAGAGACACACATTAGTTCCCACTCAAATGAGCCTGTATTTATACATTACAGATGGAGATAAGTGCAATGAAAGAAAAGAATTAAATTCCATGAGAATGGATCACATTCAGGAAACCAGACCTAGACTGGAAGGAAGGAAAGGATTTCCTGAGAGAGTAGAACCAGAGCTGAGATGGGAGGCAGAGAATGTGCAAAGGCCCTGGGGGGGGGGG
>PVJI01005531.1:0-95309 GCA_004026765.1 Micronycteris hirsuta
CTTCACTGTCCAACAAAATCCTTCAAGTTTCAGTCTTATTTGGTCTTCATTCCTTAGTAATCTCACCCCACACTGTGACTTTCAGGACCACCTCCCACCCTCCACCTGACCAACATAATTCAACATCCCACTCTTCTGCTCACCTGGCACTTAGTCCCCAGACCGAATGGTCCTTATCACCTGTGTTACAGTCAGCTCTTTTGGTGGCTGTTTTCCCATTAGATTGTTAGCTGTTGGAGGCAGAAATCATGTAGTTTATTTCTGTACCCCGAGTAGAAGAGGGAGAAGATTCAGAATTTATGCTTAAAGAAAGAAAGAAACTCTGAAAAGATTTTCAAGACACCTTTAAAGTTTCTGAGTAATAGAAGTAACTCTAATGCCCTCCCCTCTGCTCCACTGGTACCTCAGGGTCGAGGAGATAAATGGCAGACATCTGGGTTTCCCACTTGGGCACTGGTTTTCCACTTGATCCAGAAATCACGTCAAGGCCAACTCAAAAATCCTTTTAAGGCAAACACAAGTACAACATGTAATAGAATAAAACCTTTTTGCCATTTAATTCTTAGCCTACTTCAATATGCTAAGTTGCTTTAAAATGAGAAGTGTCTGTTTATTAGTAAGCAATAAGGTGGTTTATGAAATGGGTTGTAGCTACAACATATGGACACAGTTATGAATAAAGCAAACTGCAAAGAGATTAACAGTGGAAGATCTGAGATTTCATTTGTTTTTATGAGGACTCTCCCAGTCACTTCATGTTTATGGCAAAGTCATAACTGTACCCTGAGGTCTGTTTAGCCTAGACTAAGTGGCCATCATCAGGCCCATTAATGCCACCACAAGCTCGGGGGAGTTCTTTGCAGACCAGGGTTGGGGGAAGGAGAATGATGGCATTTTGCTTTAAGCAGACACAGTTCTTTGAGTTTCCTTTGCAGTCAATAAAGACAGACCCCAAAATTTCTGACTATGAACTTTCAAGAGCACCCTTCAAGCCCACTCCTCCCCGAGTCCTGTTTACTATGAATAATAGATGTTACCTAGTGTACAGTAAGTCCTCATTACTTGAAACCCACTGTTCTCTAAAACTGCTTGGAAAACTACAAAGGCCTTGAAATTCACTTGTTTTCCTGCCTAAAGTGAGGATACTCTTCCTCCTTCTGCAATTAACAGCACACATATTGCAACTACCTGCCAGTGAGGATGGACCTCCCCTGATTCCTGAAGCAACATATCGGAGTAGAAAGTCACCAACAACTTTCTTATAGCCAAACCTAACAGATACCCTTTGTCTTTGTCCTACTTGGCCTTACTGTGTCTCTGAATGATAACTTTTTCTTGGAAATAATGCCTTTACTAAACTTCCATAACCCCATAGCCACATGGTTTTAGCTCCTGTGTATATTTAATTGTAATACATTCTTTTGGAGACTTTACAAAGGTACCCAATTGCAACATTCCCAGACTGAATTCATAATCTTTCTCTGCACATACACTTTTCCTCCTGTGCCCTCCTTGAAAATGAATGCCTCCCGTATGTATGGGTCCTAAAGCTGGACTCAAACACTATCTTTGTTTTGTTTTGTTCGTTTGTTTGTTTTTAATTACTTTATTATAGTTCGATTACAGTTGTCTGCATTTTCCCCCCACCACTACCCGCCCCACCTCAGCCAAACCCACCTCCCTCCCTTGCTTCCACCCTCCCCCTTGGTTTTGTCCATGTGTCCTTTGTAGTAGTTCCTCAAACACTATCTTTGAATCTTCCCTCTCCCCCAGTGCCCAATCTGTCAGCCCACCACTGACCAGTCAGTCAATGCTGATTATTACCATCCCTAAGTAGCGCTCAAATACTTCTACTTTTCTGCACCCTTTCTGAATCCGCCCAGTCCAAGCAGCCAACTAAATAACTGGGTGATTTTAATGACCTCATGCCTCTGAGCCTCAATCTGCTGCTTTGTAACATGAGACAGTTAGAATGAACACCAAGTTTCTTCCTTCTCTATAGGCTGTAAAGGTAACAATTTAAAACTGTAGAGGGGATCAGGGAAAAATTAATTCCTTTGGGAGACCATCTCTCCTTCCCCATTTAAATTAAGTACTAGTGCGACCAAGATTGTGCATCATAGTCTCCCATAGCACAGCCACAGCAGGCAACAGTGATGTCACAGGTAGGTGGATAACCTGCTACCGCAGACCTTCTCAGGCAGGTAGCACTTGGGCTCCTGCCATTCACTGGGATAACTGGGCTCTGGCCCTTTGGCGAATTCCCAGGCACTTGAGGGCTACGCTTCACAGGCAAAAGTAACCTACCAATCCCTTTAAAATGAGTGACTAACGGTTGTCTTTACTTTTGTATTTTAAGTAGGTTGGATTTGAATATGTATTTTAAATATGCATTTTGTATTTTAAAAAACTTCATTTCAAACTACTATATGGTAAACTGCCTCAGATAGCTTAAATCCAAGGCAGCGGGTTTCAAACTCTTTTGACAGCAACTCACAAAAATATACAAAGTAATTTTTATCATAGGCCAGTATATACACACATGCACAAAACTAATAAAAATGTTTTATGAAATTGTATTTACCACGTTTCATATAATGCACTCTGATATTATCTATTACATTTTATTTCATTGCTTTTAAGTGCTTGTCGAAACCCCCACTATTTTATAATAGTTATTTTATAACCCACTACCTGTCAGGACCTGCAGTTTGAGAAACACTATTTTAAAATTATAGGTTCCAGACACTCCAGCCAGTAGTCTGGTGTCCAAATTTTTAAAAGAACTCATTTAAATGCATTATCAAAAAGCAATATTTGCTAAAGAAATCTCAGTCCTCCCAAAGGGCATTGTATGGGGGATTCCTACCATAACTCACCAAATGAATAGCCAGCCTTCCCTTTGCAGAACTGAGAGTGAGCGAAGCATCAAGTGAAAATGGTATAATATCAGAACAGTTGGAAAAGGGGGACCATCACTGAATGCAATGTGTGGTCCCTCTGGAAAACATAAAACAGCTTAAAGTGAGGTGAATGGAACAAAGCAACAAAAAGATATTAACGGAGAAAAGATCAAGCTTGCGACTCCCGTCGCCAAGCTGCACAACCTGCACTTGCGCTTTCCAGGCCTGTGAGACAGAGTAATGCTGAGAATGACTTCAGTAATCATGTGGCCCTGGGTATCTCAGCAGACATCATTTAAGTCATTTAAAAGGATAACTGCAAATTAAATTAGTTCATCCTAGTTATGCAAAAATGATAAATTCAAATAAGCAAGGTAATTTGCTTCTAAATTAAAATTTTTTTCAATCACTTGGCATCTCAAATCAAAGCAAATGGGTAATGTTACCAATTATATCAATTTGACTCTTAAATTTAAATACATAAACATATGATGAACAAGATTAAAATTCTTATTTGATATGCACTTAACTTATTAACATCTGCACTAGGATAGGGAACCGCATTCAAGATGTGAAACAGGGTCACATCCTTGAAACCAAAGAAAGTTGCCACCAAAGTGCCTTTGTGAGAGTCTAGCAACACAGTGAGTGTCCAAAGTGTGTTAAATAGGGTAACCCCCTCAGGAAAGGTAAGGGAGCTCACACTGGCAACGACAACACTATGGAAACTTGTGAAATATTTATCAAGAGAAATATTTGATAAATAATAAAAATATTCCATTTTTGGAAGCAGTATGATAATATGTTAAACTTCAAATGGTTGCACTTATGAGCACAGGCTTTCGTAGGAGGAAAAGAAATGGAAATTTATTGAACATCTGTGTTTTGCTGCGCATTACTAAGAAATTTCAATTACACTAGAGCATTGGAAACTAGGAATCAAAAACGTTAAATAACTTGCCCTGGGTCATATAGTGATAAAAGATAGAATTAAGATTTAAACTCCATCATCTGATTATAATCAATTATTCTTGTCTCATTGATATCACTTTATCCTGAACCAGTACTAAAAATACATTATTGTTAAACTATTTGCTTAAATACCAATATTTCCTCAGATTTATGACCAAGGTCCATTTACATTCCAATTTCAAGGCTCATGAGCAATAAAGTGATCTTTAATGAAATAATACATAAAAAAGAAAAAAATGCATTCACTATGCATTTTTCAAACATCTGATAAAGTATTATTTGTGTTTCATGTCATGATGAAAGAAGCTATCTATTACTATGTAACAAACCACACCAAATTGCAGTAGCTTAAAACAACATAGTAATTTATCCTTGTGTCTTTTTGGTCTGTGGATTGACTGGGATTGCTTCCGGTCCTCTAGGAAGTGCAGACGGATGTCAGCTGGGGCTGCAATCATCTGTAGGCTCAAGTGGGCTGAACATCAAGTTGGTTCATTCACATTACTGGCAGAGATGCTGCTTATTATTTGGGGATGCCAAATAAAGGATCTATAAGTGGCCTTTCCATGTGACTTGGGCTTCTTTCAGAGTGGTGGCTAGGCTCCGAGAGAGAGCATCCCAAGAGTAAATGTTCCAAAAGACCCAGGATTCTTATACCCTAGCCTCAGAAGTCCCAGAAAGTCGCTTACACAGCATCCTAGTCATTGAGCCAGTCAGTAAGGTGTAGAGGTAGGGAGTCCAACTCCACCTTTTCCTATGAGGAATAATGTGACATAAAGGGAGGGAAGATATTACCTATCACACTTAGTCTTTTGTCTCTCACCCTGGCATCTCTACTTTACCCAACTGATTACAGGGGACATATATGGTAAAAATTATAATGACATAAATTATTTTGTTGCATTTTCCCTATTCTTTGGCTCTTTCTCTTTCTCCAGAAACACAGCATTTCTTGAATACATTGAAAAAATAAAAGCCTCTCTCTTTTCCATTCTACTCTCTTTTTTTCCCTTCATTTCTTTTCTTTCCTTCTTTCTAACGGAAGAAAAAAAGGTAAAAAATTTAATTAATTAATTAAGCAGCAACATATCTAATCAGCTAGTAAATCTGATGGTTAGTTTGACATCTACCTGACTGATTCAGTCAGCATCTTACATGATAAGGTAATAATAGAATTTTTAATGCAAGCAAAGATAGGGAAAAGTGGGAAAGAAAAAGTAGATAATTAAGAGAAAAGGAAAATATAAATGTAAGGGAAATACATCAGGAAGACTGAACAGTATTAACCCCGAGTGGCTGAAAAAACCAAGAGAAGCAAGCTAAATTCTCCCCACATGATGCTGCATCCATCCCTTTACGTTCCAGCCACTGCCACCATCGCCAGTCCAGTCCAGCTTCACTTCTTACTGCCTGAGCAGTCCAGCTTACTGCTGGACTGTCCTACCTAATCTTCCTGCCTGGAGTCTGCATCCTCCTTAGAAACCACCAAAAACACTGCTTTCTTCATAGTGTTCCCACTTTAAAAACAAACAAACAAAATAACAACAACATTAATGACATCTGAAGGATAAAGTCCAATATAAGCATTTTAAGGATTTTCATAATCTGACCTAACTTTCCTTGCCAAGCTTGTTTCACAAGTCTCCTTTTTATAAAACTATTGATTCAACTAGAGCGTTTTCCTCACTATATCCACATACATAGAAAAATAACACTATGGCCCTGGCTGGTGTAGTTCAGTGGATTGAGCACAGGCTGGGAACCCAAGGGTCCCGGTTCGATTTCCAGTCAGGGCACATGCCTGGGTTGCAGGCCAGGTCCCCAGTGAGGGCCATGTGAGAGGCAACCATACATTGCTGTTTCTCTCTTTCTCTTTCTCCCTCCCTTCCCCTCTCTCTAAAAATAAATAAATAAAATCTTTAAAAAAACCACTATATCTCACTATTACATCATGAAAAATGTGAACTCTAAATCAAAGAAAATAATAACCAACAAAAAAGATGGCGTTTCCCAAAGCAGCGTGGCAAGGTTTCAAGCTCGTTAATTACAGCACTCAGGGTCCAGACCGCTTCTCACAAACACAGCCTTCTCGTTTTTGTTGTCTGTCCTTTTCTTAATCAATCTTATCATCAGGAGCCGCTGCTCTCTGCCTTCCCAAATCCCACCTCACCAGAACCCACAAGAAGACCTCTTCTTTATGGAAACTTACATTAGCTAATTAATTTGGAAGAAGTGTGATTAGTAGGATTATTCCAGACCTGAAGTACCTTGTTTAACTACAGGCATCTGGTTTGATTCTCTATAGAGACCAAGCTGCCCAAGTTCCATTCAGTTTGTACCCTGTAGATCTGTTCAGTAGTTTAAAGGACCATTTCACTCCAGTTTAGTAGATAATTCAATCAGTATCCTTTCATTCATGCAACTTTGATTTGTAGTAATTACAAACAGTGATTACAGAAACAGTTAAGAAAACACCATTGCAAATATTATAACTCTTTGGGAGTCTGATATAAATGGGACTTTAAAAAAAATAGGATATTTGAAGATAATGATGGGTGTAGTCCATGATCAAACAAATTTTGTGGTGAGAAAAGTTTATTGCCAGGTATAATTAAAGCTATAGATACTATTTTGGAAGTACAGACTTTATAGGGCAAAGAAAGAGACTTTTTGAAGAAAAGTACAAATTAGGAATAATTACAGTGATAATCATGGAATGTCAACATTCATTTTCATTATGATGGGCTCAGTATCCATCAAAGTTCCATTGAGTCCAGGAAAGCATTAGTATAAAAGCAAAGGAAGCTTTGGGAAGAATATCTTTGAAGTATTAGGAAGTAGAGTGACTGGAAGCCAGAAACCATAAGTGGAATAAGGTGTAAATGTCTTGATCACAAACAGAAATTGTACACTTCAAAATATCTTATTAAAAAAGAAAAACAAGTTTTCTTTTTCATGCCCAATGTGGCATGCAATTATTGTTGTTTTTTAATCAATTTTGAATTCAAAACTAGGTAAAATTAAACTTTTTAGGGGAGTTTATAAGGGCAATAAAATTATAAAGAAAAGTAAGTAAAAGATTATTATACAGACAGGGGAGTGAAGGTTTCTGGGGCCAAGTTGTATTACTTGACATGAGTGGTTCTATGGATGCTCAATTCATTCTATTCATCTATGTTTTAGGCAGTTTGCTATTTATGAAAATGTTATATATAAAATTCATTGATAGTAATGAAATCTTCAACTTCCATAATTCATTAGCTTATAGGTATCTGTTTCTGCCATAACTAGTGCTTTGTTCATGTTCCCTTTTGCCCAAATGAAGGTGGTTGTGCAATTAGGAATGACTCGTTCTCTAGAAGAAGTAGTGAAGCTGCTCTGACCCTCAGTGACATTTTAAGACAGTCTCTTTATGAATGGGCCTGAAGTGTCCTTCTTAAGACAAGGATGAAGTGTTATGCTTTGTATTATTTAAAGAACATGATACAATGCTAAACAACTAATATGCATCATTCATTCAACAGATATTCATTGACTTACCTACCAACTGACTGCCTGGAGAGCCACAGCATTTTGCCAGCTGCTGTGGTGCAATGGCATTTGATGAGTGCTATAAAGACACTGGAGACTCAGCAATTTCTCCTGGCTATCAAACTTATTTTGGCTAATGGATACCACTTACTCTCACTTTCATTTAAGTTTTACAAAAGGATACTAGAAAGGGTTGACTGCTTAGAAGATGGAGACTTAATAAAAATTAAAATAGAAAGAGTAGAGACAGGAGGGAATTTTTAAAAGCAGAGGAGTAAGGAGGCAGAGATTATACAACCGGCAAGGCTTCGGTGTCCTGCTGTTTCAGCTGAGCCAGGTATTCTTCCTGTTCCCTTGCTTCATCTTCCCTCTTGCCCATGCCCTCATCTGGAGGAGTGGTGCCCCACACAGATGCCACTGAGACAGGTCGAAGCTAAGGAAAGGTCCTAGGATCAAATCTTGGCTGAGTAGGGTCAAAACTTCTGAGCAGCCACAAATAGAAAAAGCCAGAAGATAAACATCACCCATTTTCAGAGGGGTGCCAAAGGTGAAAAGCAGAAAAGCCAAAATTAGTAATCAAATCCCAAGGCATGAGGACAGAGCCAGAAGCTTGGAGGAGAAGGGGAATCAAAAAAAGTCAAGTGGTAGATAAAAACAGAAATTGAGACTTGCAGGGTAAAAGTGAAATAAAGGGTCCAAGAGCAGAGCAAAGTGAAACATGGGGTCCAAGACACTAGTTGGAACCATTTCTTGGGGTTTGATACTGGATTTGGTTGAGTGTGGGTTAGCTTAATTTAAAAGCATAGGATCTGAGCAGACACTCTCCCTCCTTATGACTTTTATCTCCCACCTTACTGATAGTCTATTATTGATAAGGTATTAAAAACACCAAACACAATCTGGAAGCCTTTTAGGCAGTCTTGCTAATGAACCAACTTCGTCCAGACAGATTTGGCCCTGAAGATGACCACATCTCCTGAGGACAGTGCTCCCCAGATTCTTCCACTGACTATTTTGGGAAACAAAGCACCTGAAGAAATGGTATATGTAAATAAATTAGTTCAGGTTTGAGCAGCCTGAGACACTAGTAGATGGAAATACCTTACCTACCAGCAGAAAATTTAGTGAACACATACTATGTCCCCTGCAGTATGCTTACTCAAAGTCCTTTAAATATAATATACCAGTGCATTTGACATTTTAAAACTTCTCCATTGGATTAAAATTAATTAGATTTTTTTAGGATCTTGATCCTCTCCCACCCCAGTTTAAACCACAAAGACTAGGACTATCTTGCCATCTTCTTTTAAACCTCCATAATCGCCAGTCAACCCTCAAAAATTGTGGTAGGCACCGGGGGCTCTTAGCCCCTCACAGATCACCTCAATTCTACCTGTCTCACAGTAGAAAAGCGACTTGCTCCGTCAATATCCTGCGAAGTGCGTAGTGTCAGCCTAAGAATGTTTTCTTTTTCCTTGCCTTATATTTCTATCTGATTTTCAGAGGAGAAGCAACAATAATTTAAACTTCTCTGCTATGTAGCCTGAGCCAGGGCTTAATGAAGGATATGGGGGCGCGGGGTGCTGGTGTGTGTTCATGTTGATGTGATTGCCAATGTGAGGTGGGAGACAGGCACGTGCATATTTATGTCAAAGAGATAAAGAGACAGTAAGACCCACAGAAAATAATTCACTTTTATGGCATTAATGTTATATTTGGGGGAGAGGTTTGGGGAACAGCTAGGGGCATGGATTCCTATCTAATTGTGTAAAGAGGCTCCGTATGAAGACAACCAAAGATTTTGCCAGCATTAAAATATTTCATTCTAGAAAAGAAAAAATGCAGTGTTCAGCCATTTCCTCCCCCCTTTCTCACTTCCTTGGTGCCCTTCCAAGGTAGGGCCCCTTGGTGCTGCTTCTCGGTCCTCCCGGGGGAGGCATATCAAGGCCAAGACGGCCAGATGGGGCTGCTGGCAGAGAGACTGCTGATCTGGCTCTTTCGTATCCCACTTTCCGTCTGCCAGTGCTTTTGGTGGTGGCAGCGCCTGTCCTGATCAGGTTCGAATTACCATCCTGCGGCCAGAGGCATGAGTCCCAGGAAGCATCCGGTTGCATTCACCAGCTCTCGACCTGCTCAGGGCCGTCATGTGCCATTGTTTCAAGACTCCTGTTTTACACTTCACATGTCGGCTTTCTCTCAAGACAGTTATTTGATCACTAACCACTTTGAATATCATGATCATCGGCTCATTTATTTTTTCTATTTTAAAGGATGGTGCTGGGGGTGCTCAGGGAGCAGCTGTATTGATTTCCACATTTGCCAAGGCATCCGAGTGTGAGCTGCCTATCACGATACTGACTTTAATAAAAGGTTATTACTGTGATCATTATTTAGCATTTATATAGCTGCTCACAAGTGTTTACCCATTATTCCTCAGAGAACCGCTGTCAAGGTGATCAGTATTAGCAACGCCATTATAGAGACAATAAATCAGGGAGAGGTTTTAGGAATAGCCACAAAAGGACACAAAATGAATAACCACAGAACTGGGAGGGGCCTGGACCTCCTTCCCTCTGACATTCTTGGTGAGTTCTGGTTAGCAGACTTACACAGAGCATGCTCCTCTTGCAGGTTATAGCTCAGCTATGGTGAGAGGCTTTCCCTGGCTGCCCCATCTAAAACAGCATCCCCTCCCCAATCACATCCCTGGGTTTATGGACTTCAGAGTGCTGAGTGCTACTGAAGTTATCTTCTTTGAGTATTTAGTGTTTGTCTTCGCTATTCAAGAGGTCCTCCCCATAACAGCAGCAGTCTTGCCTAGGTTGCTCATCACTGTATCCATCCCCTTTTTACATCACCTGGCATACAGTATGTGCTCAGTAATGCTTGTGTGAATGGCAAGGACAAGATCCCTGCAAATACTCCCACTTATGCATCATTTCCTATGTCTTTTCATCTCTTTCTGGACTTCCTGGATATACAATCACATATACAGTCAATTATTCTTAATTATCCTGGAGCTAACGATCTAGTTTGTGGATGGCCCAGGTCCTTGGCTTCCTTTTCTCCTTGGCCTCCTCTCCTCTGGAGATTCCTCCAGATCTTTCCATCATTTTTTGACTGTAGTTGAGAGGGGTCTAGAAGAGAGTTCGGTGACAAAAGTCCTACCAAGCAATTTTACTAGTTCTAAGAGCTTTGGAAAAGTTCAAAGTTGAAATTACTGACTCCAAGATTTCTTTTTCACTTTATTTGTGGATTTTAAAACATCCATCTGTTTTATATATGCAGTACAGTGAAAAGTACTTTGAAGAAGTTAAAAGCACTGTATTAAATGTAAGATATAATTATGTATGTATGTAGTCCCATTAACCTTGATAATTGAGAGTTGCTTATACATTTAAGATTTAATTAGTTTTCATACAACAGTACCTCACACTTTTCTAATGAGTAGGGCTGGCAAAGGACTTTGAAAATGTATCTTTCATTGATTTTTTTTTTCAACCATCAAGTCAAGATAAAGCTTGAAATCCTTTCAAAGCAGGAAAGGTTGCCAGTAATGTTGATTTCTCATCAACAAGTAAGAATAGACAGATGCCACATCTACTCAGTCTGTACCTTACCACAGGCCCTGTGCTTTATCCAGGGAGGATGCAAAGAAAGCACAGAAAGAGGTCTGATTTCCATGGCTCTTCCACACACACAAACATTGCTGTCATACAAGGAGGCAGGGTAGGGAAAGTGGGGGCAAGGCTCTATCGGAGATGCAAAGCCCCATGGAGCAGAGTAAGAGCAGTATCTGAAAACATTGCACGAAAGAGATTGCCTTCATGCCAAAACGAGCTTGGCACAAAATCAAGATTTAATAGAAGATATATTGAGAAGAGTGAAGAGTGGGGTGGGGGTGGCTACCAAATTTTATCTACTTGAATTTTATCTACCATGTCAAGAAGTTAGTAGATGATATTTTAAAATTACTTTTCAGCAAAGTGTTTGTATTAGTTATATAAATAGAGGTAAACACAGGAAGAACTGAAGTAGAAATAGCTAACCTGGTTTTTCTCTGGGATGTAGAACTGGGGTGATAGGAAGGATAGGAGTTGTGAAGCGGGATGTTCCTTTTTTATTTCTTTTTGTCTTTTATTTATTTTTTCAATTAAAGTTAGAATTCTACATTATTTTCTATTAGTTTAAGGTGTACATCATAGCATTTAGACAATTGTATACTTTACCAAGTGCTCTCCCCAATATTTTGAGTAACCACCTGGCACCGTAGATAATTATGACAATATTATTGATTATATTCCCTATGCTGTACCTTACATCCCCATGACTGTTCTGTAACTACCAGCTTGTACTTCTTAATCCCTTCACCTTTTTCACCCTGTCTCCAATCCCCTTCCCCACTGGCATCCATCAGTCTGCTTTCTGTAACTATGAGACTGTTTATTTTTTTTTCTTTTGTTTCCCTTGCCCAAGGAGATATATCAACAAAGATATTGCTGAGAAATGTCAGAAATTTTACTGCCTACATTTTCTTCTAGGAGTTTTTTGCTTTCAATTCTTTCATTTAATTATTTCATCTATTTCAAGTTTATTCCTGTATGTGGTGTAAGAGGTGGTCTAGTTTTGTTTCTTTGCGTGTATCTATCCAATTTTCCCAACACCATTTATTGAATAGACTGTCTTTACCCCATTACGTATTCTTGCTTCCTTTGTCATAGAATAATTTACCACATCGACACGGATTTACTTCTGGGCTCTCAATTTGGTTCCATTCATCTATGTCTGTTTTTATGCCCCAACCTTGCTATTTTGATTACTATAGTCTTGAAGTATAATTTGGTATCAGGCAGTATAACACAGCCCACACTGTTGTTCTTTTTCAAGATTGCTATCACTACTCAGGGTCTTTTGTGTTTGCATACAAGTTTTTGGATTATTTGTTTTAGTTCTGTGAAAAACACTATTGGTGTTCTGATAGGAATAGCATTGAATCTATAGATTGCTTTGGGTATTATGGACACTTTAATGATGTTAATTCTTTCTATTCATTGTGTTTCTTTATAAACTCTTCAGTACTATTTTATTTAAAGTCACAGCTATGAATTACTTAGAGACATATTAATTTTTAAATGGGCTGTCAAGAGTAAGTGAGGTTTCTACAAGAGAGGGAAGCTGGGGCATTCCTAACAGAGGAACCAAAACTGACAGAGAGAAGGCAGGAGAGCAGGGGGAAGAGCAAGTAATCCATTTGGATTGAAGTGTGGAATATACCCACATGGGCAGGGAATCATAAGCTGGTGTTCTACTTTAAAAGGCCTTGAATACAAGGACGTTCAAATATATGCTTACGTATTTGTTGGCAAGAAGGTCATACAAGGGTACTGAACTGAGGCAATATGCTCAGAATTGACCTTTACATATAGCAATGATCCTCACATTTGAAATTGCCTACTTGTTAAAATAAAATTGCTTGGCCCTAAGGCCAGATTTCTTCTTGAGTTGGTGCAGGGTGGGGCCCCAAATTTTTCATTTCTAGTAAGTTACCAGGTAATGCTAATGTTGTTGGTATGAAAGCCACAATGTAAGAGCCCATAAAAGAGTAATCTAGTAACAAGAAGTCAAGACTAAAGTACAGTAGTGTGAGAATGAGGTAAAAGGACTCCTTCAACAGGACAGACAAGAGAATTGGGGTCCTGGGCAGGACACTGATGGTGGAAAATCTCAGAGCAGCAATCAAGAGAACAGATGAACTGCTTCAAAGGACAGGGGACCATTGGACCACATTCTGGGTCATTTCAAATCACAAATCATCAGTAAATCATCTCTAGTGTCTGTGCCAGGCACACAAGAAGCATTTGGAAGTCATTTTTTAAAAGGCAATCTTGTGTAGAAATTAAGCTGCAAGTTTTATCTTACTTTCCCTTCCTCTTACATCAATACCTCATTCTAGTGCAATTTAGTTTGCAAAAGCATATTCCAGGGAAAGGCACCCATAGCTGCACCTTGTTAGCAAGGGCATCTGTCTGTGTATGGGAAATCACACAAAACCTGATTTTGCTATTATTTCATTTTAGCACACAGTGTTCTAAATAAATATAGTAGCTAAATAGTGTTCAGAATAAATATAGAGTATAAGAAGCATCCATCTCTACCAAGTGGGGCAAAAAGAAATATAGGATTAACTCACTATACCACGACCTTTATCCAACCAACATTAATTGAGTATCTATTGTACTAAGTAACAAGCACCATGGATGTGCTGGCATACAAAAATGGCATCTATGGGCACCTCTCACAATAGTTCAAAATCTAGTAGTCTTTTTCCAGTGCTCTTAAATCTGCCTAAAGATTGCATTTTTTGTAAGAAAAATTCTAAAACAAACCGAAAAAGAAGATAGCATTTCTAAGTTGACGACCTCTGTTGTCTAATTATTCAACTGAAGAGAACACTTTGGTTCTGGGTTATTTCAACAAGCTCAGATGTATTTTGCTGACACAGAGAGAGTCTGGGGAGCATCCAGCACACATTTCCTCCCCTGGTCTTTAAGTATAGTGAGCGTTTTATCACTTACACCTTTCAATGCCCAAAATGAGTGCCACTTGGGGGCTTGTTTGTTTTTTTATATATCATTTCCTTTACTACCTCCCAAAATAACAAGGTCAGTTCAGGACCATGGAGTGGCTGGCACTGTGATGTGTTTCCCAGAAGTACTAATAGTTCTGGAGAGGAGCAAGTATTTTCACAGCTGCAGGTCTGGGTGCTGAACTTCTACTGTCAGTGAGAAACGTGTCCCGGTGAAAATATAGACGTGGAAAGGACCATCAGAGGGAGAAGGTGATAGGGAATGCTGTTTACTTGAGTCAGAGAGCAACCACAAATGATTTCTGCAGCTGGAACAAAATTAAAACAAAGGTTGAAGGTCAACTTCCTCTTTTACTTTGGCTAATCAAGCGCTCCTAAGCAGCCTTTCTCAAATGTGTCAGGTCTACTGACTACTTCAACGCTATAAAAGACCCCACGCATTGTATCTATTCTGCCTTTTGGTCACTAGAGAGAAACGAATTGAAAAATGTTCAGTCTCATTAGAATTAATGGAGTCACCCACAGGACCCAGCTCCCCTGCCCCATCCCCAGCCTCATCTGTCTCTAAATGTTACGGATTTCATTGCTGCTCACACCCATCCACACCACTGCACCTTGGCCACCCCCAGCGTAGTCCATGGATCTCATCTCTCATCGACAACTACATCTTGTAACCTGTCTCTTGCATCTTGTTGCAACCTTGCATCAGGTTCATTTGGCCTAGAGAATTCTGCCTCTTGCCCTTCTTCCTCTTTTGGTTGCATCGTGCCCCTCCCCTCCTCACCCTCTCCACTCTCGTTCCCCTGCCTGGAACACTCTTCCCCCCTGCTTTGCCAGGTGTTCTCCTTCTCACCTTTGGCTCTTGACCCATAGCAGCTCCGGAGGGATGCTTGAGCAAGACCCTCCCCTGCCTGGTTTAGGCCTAATTCCCTTGTTTTAAACTCACTTGGCACCATCAACCAGCTCATAAACCCTTCATAACATATACCATAGGACATTTACACAATCTTGTATGACTGTTTAATTTCTGTCTGGTCTCCCCACTAGACTGTAAAATGCATGAAGTCAGGGACTCTAACTCTTTTTGCTTACCATTGCGTTCCAGAACCTAGCACAGCATCTGGCATGTGTTAGGTACTAGATAAATACATTCTTTTCAAAGGAAGAAAGGAAGGAAGGAAGAATGTACGAGTGGCAAATTGATACTACTAAAATAACAAAGAGGAGATTAGCATGTTACATAAATGATAATAGTAGTTAACATGTTACACTTCCAATGTTAGGTAAAGTTCTAAGGTATATTTTTAATTTATTCCTCATGCCAACCCTATAAGGTATTTTTATTATCCTCATTTCATAGATGAGGAAACTGAGCTCTGTAGAGATTAATTATTCAAACTCACACAGCTAGTAATATACTCATGTATGATCATATATAACCACAAAAGCCAATCTGCTCTGAGAATCTTTTCAACCAACCATTTTTAAGGGTTTCTGGAACCACTGTTTTTAAGGGTCAGGGATTTTTCTTACATGGAATTGAACTTTGTAAGTAAAAAGTTCTGTGTCTTCTTTACAAATGAGTTAACCTCCTCAACAGATGAAGAAGATCAGAGATACCATTATCTGGATTTCAGCTGCCTCTGTGTAACTTTTCAGGATGAAATTTTTCTACACAAGTAAGGATAAGCCGATTAAAATGAGTACAATGTGAAGCAACAGCCCAACCTCGCCTCGGTTTTGACTATATGGCTTTAAAGTGAGCAGAACAGCAACTGAAGACCCTAAATGATGGGATGAAAGAAAGAAAGACAGAGTTCAGAATATGAGAAGAAAAGAGCAGTTCCCTAGGAAAAAAGCCTGAAATAGAGATATATTTGTTTAGAGAAGAGAAGATAAAAAGGAACATGCTGCCCTCCAAATATCAAGAGGAAGCCACTTTCTGTGTGCACCACCACAGAGCAGTTTCTCTGGGGTCTGACCTGGGACAGAAAGCTAACGCTTAGAATAGACAAAGCCTTCTGTGGAGGGGAGGACAGGAGGAAAGGCTTCACACGGAAATAGCAAATAATTTATGTGCAAAATGGAACTCTAGATGGAGCAGTTCCCCTTATTTGAATTGTCTGTGGAGTCTGATTTCACTGGATTAGTGACTATCAGAAAGATGACTAGTCAGAGTCCCTTAGCTCTGTGATTGGAAATAGAATGGAATGATCCACCACCTACAGAATAGAACCTGAGGCCGCGGGTGGGATTCATGAAAAGAAGGGAAGGCAGGAAGATTAAGCGGAAGAGAAGGAGGAGGGAGAAAAGTTGTAGCTGGAAAAGCTTTGAAAAGTTGTCTAAAACCATGGAGTGTGCGGCAGAATATGATGCGGGGCACATGCTCCGGAGTCCAAGGGCTAGGATTGGAACCCAGGTTTCGTCATCTACTAGTTGTAACCTTCCAAAACCTTCGCCTTCCTAGTTTTAAAATTGGGATTCTAATCGTCATATGTAGCTCACTAATTTTTTTAAGGATTAAGGAATCTAATCCTTGTTAAGTAACTGTTTAATAAACATTAGTGCTACCGCTACGAGTAAAGATGACCTGCGACGAGAGCGCACGAACCCGAAGTGCTACTAGCTGTGTGGAAGAACGTGGGACGCACCAGACTGAGTAGCTGGAACGACGGCGACACCGCGCTAGACTCTCCCGTGGGGGGGCCATCACCGAGCAGAGAGCTTCGTGCCTTCAGCGCAGAGAGCTAAGGTAGGACTCCAGCTGCCAGAAACTGTCCATTCTAGGCTTGTTCTACGAAATCACTTTCTCGTCTCCCTCTTTCAGCTTTTGTTCTCCGTCCTTTCCTTCTTCGTTTACTTTTCTACTCTGTTCTCTGTTCTCCAGTCCTTTGAAACCTCTGCTCCTCTCCACATGTAAGGATCCTGTCGAGACAAACTAAGCAGATCTGTTTCCTCCGTGTTTAAACACTGCGGGCCAGGAGGGGAGAATGTTTCCTTTGGGTGGGTGCCAAGTAACTTCAGGGAGTGGGGGTGAGAGTTTTTAATGACACAGTAAGAAAGAAAATATTTGGGTTTCATTTTAATTGAACTTTTCTTAAGCTCACTGCATTTTAGTAGGTGAAAAAAATCAACATATGAGAACACTAGGCACAAAAATACACATAGCTCTGGCTTTGTGCTCAGAAGTGGAAAAAGCAAACCGGGCGAAGGAAGGTCTAGCGCGGGCATCTGTGGGAAGCCTTGCGCACCAAACGCTGAGCTTCGGAGCACCGCCTTTACCGCTTCATTCAGATGATTACTGTAGGTCCCGTGGGACTGGCCCATAAAACCGGCAAGATAATGAACAAGTTTATTACTTTAAATACATTTCTATCTGTTGGGGTCACTATGGTACCTCGAGGAACAAGGTTATTAAGTGTCACACACCAGTTAAACCTGGAAAAGTGAGCATTATGAAAGGAGGGGGCTTACCGTGTCAGGTGACTCTAGAAAGAGCTACTTTTGTCACTGTTTCCTACACATTTACTATGTGCCAGGTACCGTACTAACTACTTTATACATGTGATCTCATTCAAACCTCCCAGCAGCTCTGTGAAGCAGGTATTGTTAAACCTATTTTACAATGATAGGTGACATCAGGCATTTCATGTGGGTCACACAGCTGACAAGTAGAGTTGGGACCTTTACCCAAGTCAGTAAGACACCAAATCCTGCACTTACATTGCGGTATCAGGTGTGTTCCCACCTGTCCAGCTATCTACTGTAACAGTTCCTGGAAAGACTCATTATCTTAGGATTTATGAAGACAACAGAGTAGCTGAGAATGAGAACTATGTGCAAATGTGTGTATAATATAATTAAATGACATAAAACATCATGTTTTAGTAAATGAATCACAGTAGGACTAGGATAGAAACATCAATTCCTCCCACTATTCCCAGCTAAAAGAATGCTTCCTTTCTGGTTAAAGTTTTTCTTCTCACTGGGTTATCCAGTCTTTTCTAGGTAATCCATTTCTGTGTGGACTGCCAACCTTTACATCCCAGCTGCGCCTCAGTTTTATCATCCAAATAAGCAGCACTGAACTCAGAGAGTTACCAGGATTAAGAGAAGCCATGCATTTAAAACACTTGGAAACGTGCCTGGCATATTACTGGTATATTAAAAACGTTACCTATCAGCATCATGCTGTTTCCTTGAATGGAGATCATTCCCACTTGAAGCACTGACTTTGGTCCTTGTTGATGGACTTGCTTGAAAATACAGACATTATCATGATATTGCCAAGGACACTTTGCTTCTCTCCACTGCATCTGTAAAATGCTCTTACCTGATTGGCTTGTTAACTGCCCAGAAAAGGCTCCTTCTTTGTCTACAGCCCCCTGTAGCTCCTTGGCCTCCTGTGAGGAGGATGAGGCTCTGCGCTGTACACCCTTTGCCACACTGAGATGGGGGAAGATGTTTTCAAGGATAGTGGTAACAAGAATCATCTATTGGTAGTCAAAGTGAATTGATCTGCCTTTTCCACACATCTTCAAAAGGATTTTCTATCTATTGTGGAACATCCTGACTCAGGGAGAGTTGGTTTCCGAATCCCATGCCTATTTCAAGTGTCCACGAAGTCTCAGACTCTACACATTTAATCATCCAGTACAATGCTTCCATTCTACAGATGAGGAAACTGAGACTCAGGAAGTTGTCAGTGCCCGTGATAATATTTTTCCTCTGATATTTTGTCTTATCAAATTCATCTTTCCTGAATCATAAATATTTCCCACCTCTCTTCAATAAAGATATTGCTAAATTTTCTAGCTGAAATTCCTGATAGTTTATCACTTCTGCTAATAACTTGTGGAGGTTGAGAGGGGACTTCCATTTTGATATTTTTGAATCTTTTCTTCTCTCACTTAATTTTAACTCCATTGTTTCCCAAGGGCTATTCTGGTTTTATAGGTCAAAAATATTAAATATTGGAAATTCTGTATGTTTCCACCTGATACCTAAAAGTCAAATATAGTCTCTATTTTTAGTTTTATATAGACACTGATATTGTGAATTTCATTTCTTGCTGCTTTAGTTTCTTAATATGTAGTATACTTTAAAGCAGATATTAGAAAGCCAAGAGATTTTCCATGTAAATAACTGTAAAACATGCACAGATATGAGCTAATGGCCCATTTAATATACCCCTTGAATTTCAGTCTCTCATAATACACCTAGGGCACCTACTTGGGGTCCCCAATACCTCCCTTTCTTGCCTGCCATGGACACAGTAAGGCACCAGGGGGAGAAGTCAATCTACCAAAGAAGTCCAAATCTGTTGCGTGACTAAGCAGAGAATAGCAAATTAAATTTGCAGCAACGTGCAGTTGAGCGATGTGCCTGGCAATGACACAGCAGCCCGGCCTTGGGCAGAGGTCAGAGGTCAGAGCGGACCCTGACTCATGTTCCCTCTCCTGATCAGGACCAGCTGGTCCTTCATACGTAAACAATGATCAGACAGCTCCAAGTGGATGGTACCAGTGTGTCAGCGACAGTGCAAGGGCAGGCTGTGAGAAGTGTCAGGGAACGTGACTGCTGAGTCCACCATGGTTTCCTTAGAGAAATTCTCAGAGGTGACTCACGCCACTTCTAAATCACTCAAATGGGCAGATAACCACAAGCAAACTTCAGGCCCCATCAAACATTTCTTACACTGGTGCATCTATGAGACAGCCTGCGGGGGAGGGGGCGCTGGTATTCCCACAGAGTGGTAAAAGTTAATGAGTGAAGAGATTAAAAGCTGCTTCAAATCCAGCTTTAAAAAATGTGAACAAAGCAGTAACTCAGTAACAGTTTCCCCAGGACCCCGGAGCCAATTACTTCAGTCCAGTGGGGGTACATGTAGGAGCAACGTCTGCCTGTGGGAGAGGGGACAGCAGTGCCACCGAACCATGGGCTCAGACTCACCTTGATTACAGCCTCACTTGTGTCACCTCAGCCAAATGACCCCACTGAGATTCAGTGTCCTCACTCGCAACATGGAAGATACCTAAGTCATAGTGTCATGAGAAACAGTGGCCCCTGGTCATTTGTGGTGTCAATAACTCCGAGAACAGGGCCAGGCAGGTAGCTGGAGGTCAGTAAACAGGAAGGATTGGTACTTATTTCGGGCTTGCGCTGTGCCAGGCACTGACTTGAGAACTTTAAGCGTATCATTTATTTAATCCTCTCCACAATACAAAAGCAAGCACTAACGTTATCTGCATGTGTAAGTGAGGAAACTGAGGCATAGCAATAGGTTCCCACATTTAGCAAGGGAAGAGGTTGGGCCTCTAACTCAGACTGTCAACTGACCCCAAAGCCCATGCTCCTCACCAAGAAATGGCCATGCCTGCCTGTGCTGAGAAGGACCCATAGAAAACAAGAAGATATCAACAAACCCACTGAGTCCTTCCTTTCTCCTTCCTCTGACTTCCTCTACCCCATGGAATGCAGTTCCCTGCACTCAGAGGGGAGCCCAGGTCTTTTGGGAGCTCCTAAACCCTGCAGGGATTGCTGAGGCCCAGGGAAACTATTCTGGGTTGAAGGGAGATCAATCCAGAGTCTTTTCAAGTTCTCTTCTGGGTAGCGACTCTAACCTTTCTTTTGTAACTGATTTACTCTACCCAGCAGTCAGCTTCGGCTACCTTCTCTGAGAACTGGGTAGACTCAGGAAATACTTGGCTGGCCAACCAGAAAATTAAATAAGAATGTCATCAGGCCCTGAAGCTTAATTCTCAAATGCCAAACAATTTAGAACAATGAGTCACTCTTTCAAAATAGAAATAGTTTTCAACAAGTGTTTAAATTCTTACAGCATAACATAGTTTAACAGTTAAAAACACAGCCTGAAAGCCTAAATTCTAGTCCCAGCTCTGGCTGTGTGACCCTGAGAAAGTGTCTTAACCTCTCTGTGCTATAATAGTTGCCTCATTTATCTCCTGAGAACAACAATAGGCCGTACCTCAGAAGTTTCCGTGAAGATTAATGGATTAATATATGTAAATACTCTAGAAATGCCTGGCACATCATGAGAGCTCTATAAATATTAGCTGTTCTTATTATTAATTTATTCTGCTGTGTTTCAGTACATGTACACAGGTTTTGCAGCAGTGTCTTTCCAGAATAACATTGCCGATGTTTTATTCCTTTGGAAAATGCTGTCTCTATTTTTACCATCTCAGCACCAGCCACCACCCATCCCGTATAAACCCCCTTACCATCTCATCTTTTCCTTAAACAAAGGAAGTTACGTTTAAAAGCCACGTGGAATTGCAACACTCAACATGCTCTTAAAACTTAGAATTCTCTAAAGACATTAACTCAAATCACGGCTCTGACATAATATTTCAGAGGGTTCCATGTAGCCTCTGGTGGTGAGCTGTGAGGGCTTTAGTAACTGCCTCCTCTTCCCCAGCTGCTCCTGTCTTCTCAAGTGCCTCCCACAGACGTTGTCGCGGGCCTCTACCTAGACTCGCCATTTCAAAGGAATGCAGCCTTTGCTCCAGACTCATCGCCTCACAGAACAGTGGTTCTCCGACTGACGTGAGCATCAGACTGCCCCGGAGGGCTTGTGGAAACACAGAGTTGGGTTCCACTCCGAGTTTCCGCGTTTCCGCCTCAGGGGTTCAGGGGCAAGCCCTGCTAATCTGTATTTCTAACAGGCACCCCACGATGCTGATGCTGTTGGTCAGGATTACACTGAGAACCACTGCCATGGGCATTTCTCTTCACGTCCTTCCCCTGAAATCCCACAGACTCCTCCAAACTGCACCAAAACAGAATGAAAAATTATGTTCGCGTAGGCATATTACTCCTCCATTTTTTGAGACATGGAAAACAAGTTCGGTTGAAACACCAACACGGCCTTAACAAAACAAGACTCACCTCATTTCAGCTGCTTCACTCATCCCACTCACCCACCCTATTCTTCAATCAATTCCCGCCTCTGTCTTTGCACAGATGCTCAGGATCGCGTGTTTGTTTCTGCTTTGCTAGCCCTGCTGTTTACATGTACACATTAGTGTTTTTCCTTCTTCCCCACTAAACTGTAAAGTCCTTGAATGTCTTTCTCTCTGAGGCTTCCCAGCACCCGATGCTGAGGGCACAGTGGGTGTTTGGTAAGTGCAGTTGACTGATAAATGCTGACTATTTTATTGTACCTGGTAAGCTGAATGAAGAAACAGATATTTCCATAAGAACTTTAAACTTTGCACCAGAGACCAAAGTGTGTTTATTTTTTGCAGCACTTACGTAGCCAAAAGATGACTTTCCACTCACATATAAATATGCAATATGTTGCCAATGAGCATTTTAAATGCTTTGATGCCGTTCTCAGAAATACCATCTGTGCATCTTCTTCTCACATAGTTATCAAAATGAGTAATTTAATATAGGGCAGTGTGTTTCAAACTAATAGGAAATTGCAAGAGTGATACCAAGTTCTAGAAATATTAGTGTAATTGTAATCGACTTTTATTTTATGGGACATTCGTGAATGTGCACCAACTACATCAAATCTTGTCAGAATTAAAAAAAGGAATGGTATTAGCCCTGAAGGCAATCAATGAGACTATTTCCTGAGAGTTAATCATTAACCCAGAAGTTATTATTATTATGTACTGATTTACAAATCTCATGAACTTACATCATTGAAGGATGAGATCATTATTGTTTTATCTATTGACTAAGAGTTGAACTGTACCAAGTTAAGGACTCAGTATATTACCACTATTTCCCAAGCAAGCAAAGGCTATTAGGGAGACAATCAGAAGGCAAAGCCTCTGTCTCAGTGTCCTCTGAGGTCTAGAATATACATTAACCATGATGACATTGGAGGTCAAATATTTACACAATTCTATTGAAAGAAGTCATTGTTATGGCATGTCCCACTTGATGTGACAATGTATGTTCTTTTAAGAATTTTTTTAAGGATTTGGTGCTACATCTAACCTTCTTCTGGTCTGGGTTTTTTTGTTTTTTTTTTTTCCTGATCATTAAATTAAGAAGACTTTTGCTAGTGTATTCTGAACACTTGGTTTCATAGCAGTTTAAATCTTCCTGAAGTTCAGCCAGGGACCAATAATTAGTTCTAACTGAGGATAAGTGTAGGCTGTTTCTGAATTTTTTTAAAAAGTCATTTCATGCTATTGTTACTTTCATAATAAAAGGTAGTGACATCTGGGTTGATTTCTTTCCCTGCTCTGATTCCCAGTGTTGCTTTTATCCACCCAAGTCAAGTCTTGTTTTATAAAAGAAGCTGTATTGGTGAATTCGAGCTAGACTTTTCTTACATATACCGTATAATTATAGGCAGCACACTTTTCCCCCCGGCAATTAATCTTTTCCCCCAAAGAAATTAGAAAAATAAAGGATAAGGGGTATTCTTTTTGTCTTTAAAGCTTAAAATCACATTTTGCCATGCCACATGTGGATTTCAAGCCAGTAAGACTCTTTTTTAAAGTTTTAAAGTTGATTTTTTAATTGAGATGGAATTGACATAACATCGTGCATGTTTAAGGGGCATGACATGTTGATTTGACATATTTATATGTTGCAATATGATCTCCATGATAGCATTAGCTAACACCTTTATCATATCACATAATTATCATTTCTTTTTTTATGGTAAGAATAATTAAGATCTACTCTCTTAGGAAGCTTGATGCCTGTAAAGCAGTACTGCTGTCTACAGTCACTATGCTGTATATTAGAGCTCCAGGATTTATTCATCAGTAGTTGCAAATTTGTGCCCTTAAACCCTCCAGCCCTTGGTAACCACCATTCTCTCTGTTTTTACTGAGTTTAGCTCTTTCAGACCCCACGTATAAGTGATATCATATAGTATCTGTTCAAGTCAGTCAGACCCTTGACTATTGGCACAGCTTTAAAACCAAATAGGCAAGCGTTACGCATTAAAATATGCCAAGAGCAGCTATGGTCAAGAAAATAGGAAAAATAATCCTGATCCTCCTCTGCTATTCCAGAAGCAAAGTCAAAACTGACTTCAAAGGAAGCTGACATTTGGACCAATTCCAAGACGATGAGAATTCAATCCAGTCCATCCACGGCCGGAAAATATGGATAATATGAAAGTGATAGTCAACACAAACCCAGTCTTCAAGAAAGTTAGAGAACATTAAATGGATGATAAGAGGTCAAAAGGACGTGTGGCAAAGTACTTTTATTTTTCCAGGATTTTGCTGTGATTTGTTTTCTAAATTGTATTGAGTTTCCAGTTACTAGGCAACTCCTAGTCTTTGGAATTAGCAAAATATAGCAATTGGTGCTGTAATCGAGCAATACGTTTTCACTAATAAGTACAGATTTTTTAAAATGTAGTTAATAGTCCTTTAATAAAAATTTTTAATGAGAAAAAATATTTAAAAATATTTTTTAAATCTTTTTTAATATTTTAGAATATTTTTGTTTGTTTAAAAAAAGAACTAGGTTCTAAATAAAAGGACCTGAAAGTGAGCCCATTGTCTGCATCCCACTTACAGGAGAACACGGGCAACTCAGTGTATCTGCCAGTGGGCACCAGTTCATCTGCCACAAGGTGCAGAGTGTTTATTTAGCTTTTCACATAAAAGTAATTGGGCCTGTTTTAGACTGAATCGTCCACAATTGTTTTTTGCAGGCCCCACATTTGTATCTGTCCTGTTAGTTTGTTTTCTAGTTGTTGCCTTTTGCAAAATTAATTTCGTTCCCATATAAAAGTCTTTCCAAGTTTCCAAATAGAGCAGTGGGCAAAAGTAAGTTTTCAGTTGTGAGTACATGAAACACAATTTATTTTTGTATTATTATTTATTAATTATCATTATTATTAATTTGTGTTACAACTATAAACCTACTTCTGCCTACACCTACATATAATTTCAGCCATCAGCAAACTTTTAGAATCTCTCCAACTATCATTTTCTACATATTTCTGAAGTCATGTTCCTTTGAACTGTGATGCTTTTGCAAAAAGTATGCCTCAGATGGAGACTGTCAAATACTATGGTGGTTAGTTGGGGAGGTGGGTTAAGGGTTGAAGGGACTGAGCAAAAAGGAAAAAGGACTCGTGGACATGGACAGCAATGTGGTGATTGTCGGGGAGAGATGGGTACAAGGGGGACAAATGGTGATGGAAAAAATACAATAAAGATTAAATAAAAAAAATAAATAGAATAAAAATTTTTTTAAAAATTCTATGGTGGTGTTCCCCACTGCTCTGAGGGTATTACGCAGGGTGATGGATGTTACCTGCAATGTGATGGAATACACACATGAGCTTTGGAATCAGACCTGGGTTCAAGTCCCAACTCCAGTACTCAGCATCTGTGTGATCTATGAGATTTAGTCAACCTTTCTAAGCCTCAGTTTCCACATCGGTGAAATAAGGGTGGCAACAACAACCTCATGGGATTGCTGTAAAACTTCAAGAAGATAATGCATGCAAGCCACTTTGAAAAGTGCCTGCATATAGTAAACACTCAATAAATGAGACTTCCTGTTGTTATGTTTGTTTGATTGGTGCTAACTTCCTCGCTTTAAGAAAATCCTCCTTCCAAATAAGTTTAAAAATATCGTTAACTCTTGAACAACACAGAGATCGGGTGCTGATGCCCTGCACAGTCAAAAATCCATGCGGAACTTTTGACACCCCAGAAACTTAACTATTAATAGCCTATTGTTGAGTAGCACATATTTTGTATTATATACCATATTCTTACAATAAATTTAGTAAGCTAGACAAAAGAAGATGTTATTAAGAAAATCACAAAGTAGAGAAAATACGCTTACACTACTGTACTGTATTCACTGATACCGTAAGTTTACATCATATGTTTTAGGCCGCACTGTTTGTATGTGAGTTTTTCCAAACTGTCCATTGAAAGAAAACAGTCCACATGGAATTGTACCTTCACAGGTCAAACCCATGGTGTTCAAATGTCAAGTATACATTATTTTCCCCAGAAATGGCTTATCCACTTTACTCTGCTGAAACACACTACCTAACACTTGTGTACATACATGTTGATCTGCATTCGTTTGGTATATTTATACAATACAATATCTAGTGAACAAGCATTTACTGAGTGCCTATTTTGTAGGGGATATGACACCTGGGAAAAAGGGTAACTTTACCAGTAAGATGGTAATGCCATTTCTGCTTTTTAAGACCTCAAAATTTCATGACAAAAGACAGGTAATTTTTTTTTATTACAATTCAGTGTAAAAGAATTCAGGGAATGGCAGACAGAGAACTCTTTTTAAAACAGGACATCTTGAAGAATGAATAGGAGTCTGCCAAGTCAAGAGGATGGAGGCTGGAGGTGAGTGAGGCTCCAGGCCAAAGTATCAGGAAGGCTAAGTTATTAATCAGAGGTTGACTAATGAGGACAAAATCAGAACAAGAGAAAGAAAATAATCGGTGGGGGGGGGGTAACATTCTGCACCTAAGGACTGGGGGGCCCAGGGCTGCACAGCTCTCAGAGAGCAGATGGCGTCTGCCACCCGGACCTTGCATCTCTCTCGCGAAAAGCAGCAAGTTTCGCCTCTATGAACTCCATGTTCTACACTGGCAACCTATATTTTCATGAGATATTATTTCTTTTCTTTCAAATGTATACTCTTTATTTACTAAATGGTTTGCTTGTATTTATGTAAATGATAAAATCCATGTCACTTTAGCAAAGAAACAAAAACAACAAAAGAACCCGCTCCTCTAACGTCAGCCATTTCACCGCCTCTGCTTTAACTGTATAACCTGTCTTCACAATGGTCCAGACGGATGTCAGTCCCCTGATAAGAGCTGACAAGGGCTGCACACTCACTAGCACCAGTCATTGTCCCTTCCTTTATTTATTCCTCCCAACAGCCTTACACAGAGGAGGTATTGCTCTTATCCACATTATATGTATGCGGAAAGGGAAACTTGGGGAAATAACTTGCCGAAGGCCACACAGCCGCTAGTGACACTGTGAAGACTTGCCCCCAGGTCGTCTGACTTCACAGCCCATACACCATTAATGCCCAGAGCAGGGTTCCAGGCGCCGGGTCCTGAACTGGGGCCAGACAGTAAGGACAAGTCACTGGCCTGTTGTGAGATGGAAAACAAAACTCAAAAAGCCCAACACAGTGATATTTTACATAGAGATGGGCTAACTAAAGGGTGATTCTTTATGAAATTGTGCCTTACATTTTTTTATATCATACCGTCCTTTCTTTTATGAGATAATGAGCTTGAAAGAGGGCAGTTGCTTTCTTCACAATGCCCTGCTTACAAAACAAAACAAAAGTTGGCATGTAATGTCATTTTTTTTTTAATTTAAAAGTTTTGTTTTCATTCCCAACCATTCAAAGTCTAAAATTTACTATGGGGTGAGAAACTATCTTCCTCCCTGCGAGGCCTGTGTTTATCCTCTGCTGTCCACACGACTAGTCACTATCATCTTGAACTTTCCATTTTTCATTGCCTGATTTTTAAGTGCTGCCACTTCCCTTCCCCAAACTTGGACCCGTTTCTTAAATGCATTTATATTTACAGAAGGAGAGTAAGTGAATAGATAATATAATAGCTTTCTTCTGCTGTGGTTTCCACAAGAGTGAAAAGTCCAGCTTTTTCTTATCATAACTGGCTGGAAACATTCCACATCGGAGATGTCAAGTCATAACAATATGGAAAAAAAAGAAAAGCCCACTTTGCTCTCAGAACTACAAAGTTCTTCTTTAGAAAAGACATTCTTAAAAGCCATTTGCAATATCCTACATCAATTTCCTCTGGCAAGGCATCTCATACAAAGGGGTCTTATAAATGGATTAAATGTGGTTGGGTGCAAAAGTACAGTAAGCCCTCTGTGAGATGCTCTTGAGGGTGGACGCCTCCAACAGGGGCTTCCTTCATAAGGGCTCCCTGAAAATAGCTGACTTGAAGTTTTGTGACCAGTAATAACCTTCTTAAAAATAAACCACTTATACCATCTGCTGCTTAACAGTGCCCTATAAATTATACCAGGAATGCGTGGCTTTTCTACCCTGCCAAATGTCTTCTACGTTGACAAAAGGATAAACAGAGGGAGGAGGTGAGGGGTGGGCCGCACTCGCTCTTTCCATGCCTCGCCTGCTCGCCACTTTTGTTCGGCCTCTGCCTCTGCTCTTCTTCCTGGGCAGGAATAAGTTTGGGGTGGAGAAGAGCAGAGCCCACCTCCATATTTCCAAGACCAAATGAATCAAGGTTGGACAGAGTTAGGTCAGAAGGAGCAGGTTGAGGAGCTGGAATGAGCCCTCCAATCTGGGGTGAGTGAAGAGGATGTTGGTTGTAGTCCAGGCTTTGATTGCTGAGCCAAGTGAGACACAGATGCAAGCGCGGGAGAGGGATCAAGAATGGAAGAGGGATCAAAATATTATTTTTAATATCTGACAAAGAAGAAGTATTAGAAATAATTCATTGGACCAGAGACCAGTAGGGTTTTTATATCTTCCTCCAAATGTAGATTAGGTAAATCCACAAGGGGAGAGTGAGATTTGCCAAGCAACAGTTAGGTTAGAATCTAACTCATATTCACTGAAATGTGACCCTACTGAGATCCTGCTGAGAGCTAGCCATAGGTGGGCAACATCTTCCCTCTTGGAGGGGGAGGCTGGGAGGGTGTGGGAGGAGACAGTCATTTCGACCCAAAGCCCCTCAGAGAGGGTGAGGCAGGCATGCAGAGAAAGGGACACGTAAGAAATTACAGCAGGTAAAACCCAGAGGATCTTCCCAGGAAAAGCCACAGTTGCTGTAAAGCACCAACTTCAAAATCCCTCCCAACTCAGAGAAAGCATGCTTAGGCCACCTGTCAGATCGTTAAGAGAAACAGTTTGTCTGACACTTATTCTAAAGTGCTGTGCCTTGAATCACAGAATTACATAGTTTCATTTGGCTTTTCTTTTTTTTTTAGTTAAGTAACGCAAGCAATAGCCAATCTAATACATAAGAAACTTAACTGAGCCTTT
Source organism: Micronycteris hirsuta (assembly GCA_004026765.1). Lineage (NCBI taxonomy): Eukaryota > Metazoa > Chordata > Mammalia > Chiroptera > Phyllostomidae > Micronycteris > Micronycteris hirsuta. The sequence continues at coordinate 28,999 of PVJI01005531.1, forward strand.
TTCCTAAGTAAATTTTTTACTCTTCAAAATGAAGCCAAACATGGCAATGACAGTGGAATGAAAAAAAAATACTCAAAAAGAAAGCCCTATGTTCAGGAAATGAGAAAATTAAAATGAAGAAAAAAAAATCACTTGACTTTACACCAAATAAACCGCATTATACCAAGTGTCATACAAGCCAAGATTTTTCTCAAGGAAAATGCAAACAAGCTCACTGCAATTAAAGTCTTCATTCCTCACCCAGTCCGCAATCTCCCAGGTCAGTCTCCATGAGTTCCTGAAGGAGCCAGAGGAAGCTATTCCACCACTGATTCCAGCTGGCTTCATTCTCTCTCAGATTAGAGTTTTCAGCAGAGTGTGTTGCACTCTGGGGTGTGTGTGTGTGTGTGTGTGTGTGTGTGTGTGTGTGGTGAAGAGAGCCAGCAGCAGCATTCAGGAACACACAAGGAGTCCCACTCCTGAAGGGCAGAATGAGCGACAAGTCACCGCTCTGTGAACAGCTCCTGGGTGTGTGAGCAGGTGGCCACGATTCACTCTTCGGCACCCTCCTCTCAGGCGCTCTGAGCTCTCCTTCAGAGGAGAAAGGGAAAAGAAACCAGAGGTGATGCTGAGCTCAGCAAGAGATGTACTGTGCATAAAAGGATGACCAAATTCTAGCTACCCTCAAATTCCACATGATTTTTTGTTCTTCCTTTCTGAAGATTATTCAAAGCAAAGTTGGGAGCTGATGATTAGAAAATATGAATGTTAGGACATTGAGAAAAGGGGATGTATTGGGGATAAGAATAGACATGAGGTCGAGTCATTTAGAGATACTTGTCTCAGCTAAATGCAAGCTCAGACTCTGCATTATTGCACTTGGTCCTCAGGTGATGGCCTCTGGCTGGCATGTTGGCACTTCTGGGCTTTCTTTATCGTATTGCAGCTACTTATTTGGGTAGTTGGGCCTCAATCATTTTCAAATGATTTATTAAAAGTCCAGTTTGAGAACTACAACTACAGAGTCTAGAGGCCTGAGTTTCCCTCAAACATTACATGTGTTTTCCTTCTTCCTTTCATTCTAGATTTCGCTAACTCCCACCCTTTCGTTCTTTTTCCGGCAAGTTATTTAGACATATTTTCACTGGGACCTACAGTGAGTGCCCCCCTTTTAAACCTGGAAATTAACTACTCTTGAAAATTTCTCATGGCAACATTCGTCCAATTCCACCCTATCATAAACTCCTATTATGAGGAAAGCATCCCATCATGTGATTTGGAAAATACAAAAACATGCCAGTCCTGTGTATTTATTTGTCTATTGCTGCATAACAAATTACTTCAAAACTTAGCAACATAAAGCAACAAACACTTACCTTATAGTTTCTGTGGCTCAGGAATTGAGAAGTGGTTTAACCAGGAAGTTCTAGCTCTGGGTCAGTCACGAGGCTATAAATTGAGGCAGGAGCTGCAGTCACTTCAAGGTTCAACGGGGGGAGAGGATCCAGTCGCAAGCTCATTCACAGGTGTCTTTCCACAGGGCTGCCTCTGTGCTCTTCTTCCTGTGTGGCCTGCCATCTTCCAGTCTCGCTAGCTGGATCGCCAGTGACAGCTTGGCCTTGCTTCCATGGTGGCTGGGATGGAGGAGGGGTACGGACAGAGGGGCAGGGGAAGAAAGAGGAGGAAGGAGAAGAGGAGGGGAAGGAGGGGGAAAGGAGAAAGGGAGAAAAGGAGGGAGAGAGAGAAAAGGAGGAAGAGGGGACAAGCAAGAGATCTTGACTAAGATGGATGCCAGCCTTTTTATAACCTTATCTTGAAACTGACATCCTATCGTTTCTGCCATAGAAGTAAGTCAATAAGACCAACTCACACTCAAGAAGAGAATAATATGCAGGTGGTGAATGCCAGCAGATGGGCATCGCTGGGGACAATTTTAAAACCTACCTGGCTCCACATCTTGAACAAAGGTTGGCATGTACAGATATAGCAGATACAAGCCAGTTGTAGAATAATAGAAGAGAAAGGCTCTGAGATGACAGAAAAAGAACTCAAAATAATGTGGGAGATGCTTGGAAGGCTTCTTAAAGGAAGCAATATTTGAGCTAGGTCTCAAATAGGCCTCAAAAAAGGCATTTCAGGCAGCCAGAACTTCTTGAGCAAGTGGTCTGAAGTTGGAGCAAGCACCGAAATTCCTTGGAGTGCTTGTTACATGAAGCTGGCTTGGCCCCGCTTCCAGAGTTTCTGATTCAGTAAGCCGATGGGAGGACAGCGGAGGGGAGCAGAAGGCACAGAGAATTTGCCTTTTGGGCAACGCTGATGCGTTTGGTCCAGGGACCACACTTTGAGAATCCCCAACAGGAGCAAAGGCTTGGAAGTAGAGCATATTTCAAAAGTAAAAAATAGATCTTTTTATTTGTCAATTTGGACTGATTCAAGTAGTTTCAGAGTCTCTTAGAATTGGTGGAAATGAAGGCCATTCGTCTGTACTTAATGAATCCCAAACTATGAACTTCTGGTGCTGGGAAGGATTCAGAGAGTCTAAACTCATTATTTCACAAATAAGGAAAGCAAGGGTAAGGGACAGGCTCAAACAGATAATGAGCTTTCTCTTAAAATCAGATGGGAAGAAAAGGGAAGAGAAATAAATAAATAAATATCAGATGGATGTCTGTGGTTCTGTTACTCCAGGGCTCCTGAAAGAAATGTACTAGAGCCATTTTCCTTTGGAGGTTGAGTGCTATTTGAAATGAGCCAGGGAGTTTGTGATCGATTCTCCCAGGACAATACTCACCCACTATAAAATGCATATTCCCATACTTAGGTAGGGAAGGGAGGCTGAAAGAATTCTCAGAACACCTCTGGGTCCATTAGACAAGTTTCCTTGTGCAAATGGATGTATGCAATGCCTGCCTGGCTACTGCTCAATGAACAGAAGCCTTCCTCACACTTCCGCCGTCACTCAGCCTCCACTGTCCTTTTTCTCTCACAAGGCCTCGGGTATACAAATTTGGTTGCCTAAACTCTGCAACATTTGGATTTGGGGTGCGGTTTCTTTTTAAAGTCTAAATAATTAATACACTCTCAGTGTAAACTGGGATGCATCCATCTGGACTCCTAAAATATGCTTTCCTTGGAAAGAGGGTAGTGAAGCCCTGCAAACCCTGCAGCTTGTTCCTTGCAATGTGTGCACTAAATTAGCTTGATGCCTTTGTTCTATTGTCTGAGCTTTTGTCACCTTTTATTTGACTGAATTTAGGGAAGCAGTGTGAAGACATTTAAAAGAGGCCCAAGGGGATCTCATTTGCACATTCAAATACAAGTGGTTTTTATCATTATTCCCCTGCCTCTGATTTCCTTTACTCTCACTTTTCCCTCTAATTACTGTCCTCCACCCCACTCTGACATACGAGGCCTGTCTGGAAAAAGTCCAGCCATTGTTAATATAATGACAACAGTTTGTGCAGCATCCACGTAAGCTGGCCGCCAAGGAGAGTGGACTGGAATGTGCCTGATCGAACAGTGACCACTTCACTGTACTAGTCAGCGGGGGCGGTAGACGCCCTTGACGGAGCATATGTACTGTGTGGCTGTCGCATTCAAAATGACTGCATCAAATTTTGCGTTAAGCTTGAATATTCCTCTGCAGAAACTATCTGGATGACTCAGAAGGCCGCAACTATTGGCAACTGGTGAATCCACCTGCTCAAGCATCATGTCTAGTGCAGAGCTTTTGGGTGAAACATCAAATCACCCAGGTGACTCAGCCCCCCTACAGCCCAGATTTGGTGCCCTGCAACTTCTGGCTTTTCCCAAAACTAAAATCACCTTTGAAATAGAAGAGATTTCAGACCATTGATGAGATTCAGGAAAATGCGACGGGGCAGCTGATGGTGACTGGGAGAACTGTGTGAGGTCCCAGGTGCCTACTTTGAAGGGGACTGAGGTGTCACTGTCTTATGTACAATATTTCATGTACCTTCTTCAATAAATATCTCTATTTTTCATATTACATGGGTGGATACCTTCTAGAAAGACCTCGTACCTTCTTGCTTCACAAAGCAGAAACAAAGATTCTAAAGGCAACTGAACTGTAACCCCCTTTCCACTTGTGGTTTCTGCAGAAACTTGCTTAGGCACAGATGTCTCTTTAATTGTGACATTCTGAGGAGTCCTAAAGCTCACCACCTACACTCCTTCCTAAAGTTAGGATCTGTCCTAAATAAAAGGTAAACTACAGACAAACTGAAGTTGGTCACAACCTCACCGCAAATTCCCTCACACTGAAACCTGGTTTCTGAGCATACATTTGTTAACTGGGATGAGAGGATGCCATGGAGCTAATGTCTTCTTGAAAAGTTGAGAGGTGAGAATGGCAAATTGAAAATCCATTTTATTCATTGCCTTTACCAATTTAACCACAAATCGTTTCCTCTTCTCCCACTGAGCACCGTTTAATGAGCTGCATCAGGTGTACAATGGAAGCAGTGAACCACAGATGGAAGACCATGTCCCGTGACCACGCACACCAGTCAGACGCTGCCTTCTCCACTGCCCAAGTGTCTGGGCTTCGTCCAGTTATTCAACATCCCCAGGCCTCGGGTTCTCTGTCTGGGCCTCAGTTTCCTCACCTAGAACGGAAGTGGTAAACGGAGTTGTCGGGAAGATCACGGACTCCGTGTGCATACCTAAATCACCCTGAGTGAGAGCACACGTTCAATAAATGGTGGTTTGATGACCGGGGCAATAAATTAAACACACATTTTTTTTTCTCAAGAAGCGCACAATCTATTTACATTGTGACCAGCTTGATTTTATTTTTCATTGGCTCATGACCATTTTTGTGTATCTTATTCTCAATTCCAGCTCAATTAGAGAAATCCAGATTTACCTGAACAGTAGTCCAGGATCAGCGTCTGACTTGCACTAAAAGGCCTGATGGGCTTTTCCCAACCAAGGCCAAGTTATTAACAACCGTGTTGTTTTCTAAGTCATTAGGAAGGAACTGTCAGAAAGGAATCATTCTTTGTATCTTCTGGGGGTTGATAGGAAAAAAGAACTTTAAAATGTTGGAGCCTGAAGCATCAGTCACTGACATATATTCATCTGAAACAAAGATGACTTAAAAAAAAATCTGTGGTGCACATAAGGAAAGAAAGATACTTTGGCTGCAAAAACTCCCCATCTTCTCTGGGGAGGCTCAGGCCTCTGCCTGCTGTTCATCAGCCTTGATTTTGATGGGGTGATTTTTAGTCAGCTGCCTCAATCATTTTGGCACAGACAAAAATCCTTTAAAAAATGTTACACTTCATCAAAGTGTATCATGAGACTTCACGGTCATTATCTCAATGGTCGCTCTGATGTGCTACAATTGGCAAAGACACAAACGGTAGGGGGTGGATGAGAAGAAAGCCAACGTTTCGTGTGGAAAGCTGGCAAGCCTCGCCAAGCTTCTGTCAACAACTCCGTGGTCTGATCCGATGCACTGAGCGTGCTGATGATGCTCTTGTTTCTGGAGGAAGTAAACAAGAAAATGAATTCCACCACGCAACACAGCCTCTTTGTATCTTCTAAATGGTGTGACTGGACCCGGGCCAGCTGTGTTGAAAGTTTGGCCATTTATGTCATCAGGGCCCCAGTACTGATGGAGGCTTTGATTACGACTTGGACCCAGCTATAAGACCCTTCAGGGGCAGCCACGCAGCAAATAAAGGCATTGATTGGTTGTTGGGTCAATTTAGCCATAAGGGTACAGAGCATGGCTCTTTTGAAAAGCCTAATGGATTAGCTACACAACCAGTCTCACTGTAGGCCTTATTTTTCAAGTAACTCCATGACAGTTTTCCAGCTTGGCAGGGAGCTAACTCTTCCTCCAAAGCAAGCTTCAGAGCTGTTCTTACTATCAATAGTAGGGCTCAAAGGATTAGACACAGCGGGCTTTACAATTTAATGAAAACAGCTGTTGAAGCAACAATTAAGGCCAACAATAGTTTGCATGGAAAGCTATTAATTATGTAAAGTTATGCAGAAAAAGGAATACTCTTTCATTCAGGGCCTTCTAAAGCTACTGAGCTGCCTTCCATTCCATGGCTCTCAAGTGCCGGGAAGTGGGGTGCTTGTAGGAAGTGCTCCCCTGCATGTGGGCTGACTGTGTCAGCAAAGCTCCAGGCTGCCAGTTTGCTGCAAAGCCAGCCATGGATGAAATCTTCAGGAAAAGAATTATCAGTTTAATTTACATTACTTTGGGTATCTCAGATACAAACTCAGAGCCATGTTTTCACAAGTATCTGAAATTCAATTTGAGTCTTGTGGTTGGGATCTCTACTTTTGCTTAAAAACATTTTTTGTGCATAATATGCCCCCTTTTGGGCCTCACTCACCCTGAGACGTTATTAACATTATTTTCTAAGTCATTAGTAGGAACTGTGAGAAAAAAATCACTCTTGGGGCATTGGTGACGTCCCTTGTTCTTTGGACTAAGTAGGTTTTCATTCTATTAGGATGGTCCAACTTGGAATCTCAACCATCCCCGCTCCTCCCTTAAAACAGCTCATCTCTCCTTCCCCTCCGTCTGCTTGCTGGGGCTTTTAAATTCATTGCTTCTCTCTTTGCAATTTCCATCCTTGACTAACAGTGCTGGGAATTGACTTATAGCCCTTCTCCAACCCTGTGTTCCACATCTCACTTTCTTCCCATATGGGAATCACCAAGCCAAGAAGTCCCATTAAGAAGGTTATTAACTGTATACATAAACATTGCCTCCTGCCTACAGTTAGATTTATTTCTCATCACTTCCAAGTAACTGGTTTTAACACTCTTTCCAGCACACCCAACACCTTTTATTTGACTATATTGTTTTAGAGAGGCCTTTGGGAATTCAGCTAATTTCACGCTGGAACTTATTAAGTGGGATTTGACACTCTTTGATAATTCCAATAAACCATTAGTCATGTCTCACTCCCTTCAGGGAAAGAATGAAAGCTTTATTAGTTATAGATTCTCTATTCTAAACATGTTACCCAAACTTAGTGGCATATCTGTACTGAAATGCAATTGACTAGATTGAATAGAACTTTCCCTGAAATTATAAGAAAGCTGTCATTGGCTATCAACAGGAAGAGAGCATTTGTCTTTTTCAGAAAATTCTCATTAAGTTCACCTGAGCATTATGAAATAATTCAGTGAACTTAATTCACTGCTAAGTGTTAATAAAATGAACAGTGCGTGTGCACGCACACACACATATATACACATACGCGAATTCTCTTTAAAGTACTTGATTTAGTCCTGTCCTCCACCCAGGATACAAGAATAAGCTCCTTTCCTTCTATGGACCGATTTAAAACCTGCAGGGACCACATCTCTAGAAGGCCCCAGAACATAATTGAGTGCGCAAATGACATTCATTACTAGGGTCACAACAATAATCCAATTAACATGTATTTACGTAATGCTTTTAAATCATTCTAAACTACAAACCACATTCATCCTTGAAGTATAAGGAAAAATAAGTACCATGTCTTGGTACTTAAGTACCTAGCATACTCCAGTTCACACTTCGCACTGGAGGGTACAAAACAGCATCAAGATTGCAAAAGCAATTATTCCAGTTAGCCAGATGTGATTTTTCAATCATTCTAAGAATTTTATTTTTTAGCCTTTCTTATTCCAGTGGCACCACTCACAGCTCTCATGCTGGCACCGTGCTTACATGTCTTCATTATTAATTCAGCTCATGGAGCTTAATTGGACAAGGCTAGAGCGAATTTGACAAACATCACAGCAGCAGAAAAAGCAATCACTCTTTCAAGATGAAAATTTGTTTGATGTCTTACTGTGTAACTCATTTACTCTCCTCGGGAGTCATGTGACCTGAATGTTAATCAGTCATTGATTGGTTCCTCTCCTTGGACAGTTATGCGACTCGAATATTAATGGGCTGGCACTTGGTAGCTGTGCTGTTAGGCAACCTTGTGATTGGCTGCCAGGTTAAGATACGGAGATAAGTGGGTGCTTGATGAGCACTTGACAGAACTTCACAGAAAATTAAGGCCCTAAAATAGCATGAGAAAGTCTTGTCAAATCAAGCATGATTATCATTGAATGCTTAAGGAATTCATCATCTGCATGAAATTGATACACTTCAGCACCAGTAGGCCCTGTAGTCAGCAGGGACTCATCAGATTTTTATTTATATGTGTTCACCAAATCACATTAATTCTGAGAGCTAAAACATGCTAAAGATGAAGGTTATTTTCTGTTCAATCTAATTTATCTATGACAATAATCATCACTAATAATGTGTCAAATTGGATCGCAGTCATTTTATGCATGCATGCTGATTTGGAAAATAGTGTTAAACCATCCCGAGGTAATTAACAACCGGTAAAGGTATGCCGGCCTGAAGTAATCAGCACATCTAGATGGGAAATTAAGTTTTATAGAATGAATTTATAGATACATATCCTTATTTAATTCAGAATATAAATTATTCCTGGTAAAAGCCGACATCATTTTTACAACACCATTAAGGCCAATAACCATTGAGGGACTCGAATCCTTAATTTGCTCCATCCTTCACTTTTTCTCTCATTTTCTGTGGTTAACTTTTTAATGGATGTCACTTCCTTCTTGGCAAGGCCTCATTTTAGAGGGGTTTGGTAGGACGAAGCGATGAATGAATATGCATTCGTTTAAGTGTTAATCATGGATGAAGGGCTCTGCATCATACCTCTTAATACACAATGCTTTATAATTATTGGCGGGGGTTGGGAGGTGGGCGTCCAGGAGAGTACAAAGAGGGGGGTGGGGCCAAACTTTGGCCTTTTGCTGTTTCTCTATTTCTCCTCACAATGGGACAACAGGAAATTTTGCAGATTAACTCATAAAGGATTAATGTTTCTTGGGGAATCATTTAAGCTTAAATCGCTTTTGTCGAAATACCTTTTATGGAATAGAAGCTGTGTTTTTTGTTTTTTGTTTTTCTTTTAAATAACCTCTTGCTTTACAAGGGCATTATTTGAGGAATAGAGTATTGGAGTAATAAAATCTTAAAGAAGTGTTTATACTTTTTGGTGAGCTCCACTAAAATGTTTGAGGGGAGAATGACATCTGAAAAGGGGGGGCGGAGAATAAAAATAAATACATGTAAACTGTTGTTTCTTTCCCACCACTCCCCCTCCCCACTCCCCTCCCCCTCGTGCTCCTCAACCCCCATCTTAATCTCCTGTGCGACCAGGACCGCCCCTATTCTCTCCCCCTCTCTCAGGAGGTCTCTTTATTGATTAAATGAATCTGCTCCAAAGGCTGGCTCCCAGGCTCTTTGATCTAATCCGATCTGATTTTATCCTATCGCTTCAGCAGGACATCGGGGAATTAACAATAAGCAGCTTTACCACAAGTGTTTAATAACTCAACACAATCTCCTTATGGCTCCGAGCTGCTCATGTTCCCATCCAGTCCACCACAGCAAACAGTGTAACAGATTGGCCATCCCCCCATGAACCCGAGGAATTTTCATGCACTGTGAAAATAATCGCTTCAAGTTCCTTCATAAATCATACAAAGCAGATTTTAGCATCTTAACAAATTGAAAAAAAACCCAGCAGAGTGGGTTGCTGGGGGTGGGGGGGGTGGTGGCTGACAGAGAATTCACCCTCCAGCAACAAGGGGGTGAGAGAGGAGGCAGACTTTCAGTATTGCAGTGGGGGAAGGGGCAGATGTAAAATAACTTATGCTTCTCATGCAATATGTTTCTCATCTCCTTAAATTTTAACATGAATGAAATATAATAATTTGGGCAGGCTCAAACCTAACAATGCTCCAAGCTCACAATTGACCTTTTTTTTTCCCACTGTGATGGAAACGATGTGGTTTCAACAACAGGCTTCTTATTGTCGTTCCTGTGACAGCCCTTGAAGTATGCAAGAAAAACACAATTAAACAAGGATTGTGTATCCTGCACAGTGCAGACAGCCAAGATGTTAGGCTGCAATGGTACGTCCCCGGGATTTCAAACCAGTGTACATGCATAAAGGGGCATCTTAAATTACCACTCAATTACAAAATGCCATTCTTGAAATGCCATTTTTTTCACCCATGGCTGCTCCTATACAGACATCCCTAGCTCTACATTGCAAAGGCAGAATTATTTAATATCTTCCTCACCTCCAAAGAAAAAAGTGCATTTTACCCCTTTTCTCTAAACACCACAAGCACAATGAGTAAAGGTGATTCCTTTCCTAAGGCAGAAACTGTGATGCAATGGCAAACCCTGATGCCAGACGAGACGGCGCTGGGCGTCTGTGGAGAAACATGGAGGGAAAACGGGCCTGTGAAAGCTGACGGATTATTAGTGCCATGGGGAAAATTTCACTCTAGCACTGATCTAAAATAAACCATCTTTTAGTTGTTCTATTTAATACCTACTGCTCATCAGAATTACCTCTAAAAACATGTTTCATAACAGAGAAACAGCCCAGTCTCTCCACCTCTGCCATTGTTCTCTCCATGACCCTGGCCGAGCTGTGATTTCTTGCTACATCAGCAGAGTAACGAAGTGCCCTCTCACTTGAACATCTGGGGGCACAGGGAATTTTGTGATTCAGGTTTAGGCCAGATTACTATCACTACGCCGAGATCTTTTTCCATATCCCCAGGGTCTGGGTACTTACAAATTCACTCAGAGACAGCTGGATGTTTCACTACTGCTTTCCAAAATAAAAACATTTATTTTTATACCCGTATATCCTTCTCCACCCACGTCCATTCATCAGTATTTATCCAGATTTTCCCACCACCATATGAATCCGACATTTTGTGATGCCCTTCCTCTTCCCCACCCCTCAAAAGGAGACTCTGATTTTGTGATTTCTACTCAATATGGAATGGAACGTTAACATGAATAGAGTTATTATTTCCTCTTTGGAAATGCCTTTTGCCTTACTTTTTTTTCCCCTCAGATAAACTATGTCATAACAGAAAAATCCCTGTGAGGTTCTCCAAAGAACGCTATGCCACTTCCAGACCTTGGAACTATAATTATGCCTTGCGTAATTAAAACAGAAAGAGCATCTCCTGCCAACTCTGAGTGCCCGTTTACATCAGAGAGAGATAGCAAAATGTACTCAGGAAAGTTCCAGCCAAAGTAATTGAGAGGGCTGCCTGAATCCACCTCTGCTTTCTAAATATTGTTCCTGGGTTAGGAACTGGGAAGCAGAGGAAAGGAAAGCATGGGAGGAGAGCCCCAGCCAGAGGCCTGTTGACATTTCCCGCCGGGGCATGATGTCACAGAGTTCAGTGACTTTGGGGGCTGATGTTGACTGAAGCCTTGTTGCACACTTAGTCCAGGTGCTTTTACTGGGGAGGTTCAGAGCTATCACTCCACTGTGCGGTGGCCTTCAGGTGTCCTGGATCCCTGCTCTCAAATGCAGAAGTTCAGAGCCTTTCACCAGGGTGTAAACATTCTTGACATCAAGTAGTACAAAGAGGACTCTTCTGATTGCAGCTCACTTAGCCCACAAGCTTGTCTTTCTTTGGGGTTGCTGCAGTTGGAACATGAAAAAGAGAGACAAGAAAGGGCACTGAGGAAAAAAGAAAATAAAAAACAAAACCTAAAGCCACAAGTTGGAAAAAAAAAAACCTATAAAATGGAAGTGCATTATGTTTTTGTACATTTTCGAAATGTAGCCAAACTAAACCATTAAATGAGGATTTTGTTTCACAAAGTCTGCAAACTATTCAACCGCTAACCCACTATACCAAGTATGCAGTGCCAACCAAAATATGTCAAGATTACTAGTACTCAATAAAATCTCAAAACCAAATGACAAGCAAGCTGTATTTCATGATTAGAGCGCTTCCTTATGTCAAGGAACATACATATTAACTTGTTTAAACACAGCGATGGGCTGTCACTCTGTTTGTCAAAAGCAGAGGAGGGAGAATCTAGTGCTCACCGAAGCCATCCAGATGATGCTTCACGCTTCCTATTTCCCTGGCAGACAGCATGGACACCAGCCGATCAGTGCTTACATCATCTGAGAGGAGAGGAGCTAAAGAAGAGAGGAGAGGGAAGAGTGACAGAGTGGGAGAGGGAGGAGGAGAGGGGGCAGGGAGAACGTCCCGCTCGACAAATCAGGGCACTAAAAGGCAGGGTGTGCAAGTACGTTGCCCAAGGCCCTGGCACAAGTACAGAGCTGGGACGCTAGAATCCAAAATGAAAAAATGCCATTTTTAGAATCAAAAATGCCAAGTCAGCCCTGGCTGGTGTAGCTCAGTGGATTGAGCGCGGGCTGGGAACCAGAGGGTCCCAGTTCAATTCCCAGTCAGGACACATGCCTGGGTTGCAGGCCAGGTCCCCAGTGAGGGCCATGTGAGAGGCAACCATACATTGCTGTTTCTCTCCGTCTTTCTCCCTCCCTTCCCCTCTCTCTAAAAATAAATAAATAAATAAAATCTTAAAAAAAAAAATGCCAAGTCGCCGAGTTTACAAAATAAAAATACCTCGAGTATTCTTTTTAAATCTAGGAACTAATAGTTACATAAAGCTACAAGGTCTACAAAGGACCCATGTATATGTTGTCAATGAATTCTCATCACTCCCGTGGCCATTTATATATTATTATCCTCATTTAACAAAAATGAAGCCCAAGTCTCAGAGAGATGAAGTGACTTGACCAAGCAGTGACATCCAGAAACGAGTAAAAAAAACGGGGCAGGACGCCTCTGCGCCGGGCCTCCGAACCAAGCGGGAACTGCACAAGATGCTGCCGCTCCTCCCAACGCAGCGCTCCTCTCGGCGCCAGGATGTTTGACTTGGAGCAGGATTCTAAAAATGGAGAGGGGTAATTATCTCGTTCTCCGACTGTCGACAGCAAAGAGCTGCTGTGCGCTTCTACCTGGCAGGAGAACGAAAGGGAAGCTGTTCTCTCATTTACAAAATAAGGTAGTGAGACATGTGATTATGTTAGGAACACTTGAAAGGAATTCTAGGTGAAAAGGAAAAACCAGAGCCTGTTTCGATCTATTATTGGGGTGCTTCTTCCCTTGTGTGAGCCTGGCAAGTCTCCCACAGACGCTGACACAGACACACATCCCCACCCACCTGTCCCCTTACACCCACATACCTTGTTCACGTTCATCCTCTGGGTGCTGCAAAAGTACTGTCTCCCTTTAGCTGCCATGGCCTTGGGGTGTTGTGGGAGAGAACTGGAATTCAAACCAGCGGCTCTTCTGACATATTACAGTCTGGCTCCTTCCCGTCTGCCCTTCATACTCCAGTGGGAGGGGGCCAGGGGAGCCTGGATGTGTTGGTCGGTGTCAATTCTCATCCATTCACACACATGCCTTAGCCTGATAAGAAGCGGGGCCTCTCAACATCTGGGCACTGCTGGCATTCTGACTTCGTCCCCTGACACTCATGCACATACACCTAACTGGCCCCCACTGAGATGATTTGTCATGGGCTGAGCTGTGCTCCCCTCTAAAACTCACACGTGGAAGCCCTGGCCCCCAGTACCCATGACTGTGACTACACTTGGAGATAAGGCCTTTAAAGAGGTAATTAAGGCAAAATGTGGTCATCTGGGTGGATCCTAACCCAACATGACGGGTGTCCTTACAGGAAGAGATCAGGGTACAGAGAAAAGACCATGGGAGGGCACAGCGAGAAAGCAGCTGTCTACAAGTCACATAGAGAAGCCCCAGCAGAACTCGAACCTGCTGATACCTAAATCTTGGAGTTTGAGCCTCCAGAATTGTGGAAAAATTAATTTCTGTTCTTTTTTTAAGGTTTTATTTATTTATTTTTAGAGAGAGGGGAAAGGAAGGAGAAAGAGAGGGAGAGAAACATCACTCTGTGATTGCCTCTCCCATGTCCTTTGCTGGGGACCTGGCCTGCAACCCAGGCATGTGCCCTGACTGGGAATCAAACTGTGACCCTTTGGTGCACAGGTCCGCGCTCAATCCATTGAGCTACACCAGCCAGGTACTAATCTCTGTTCTTTAAACACCCATCTGTTGTACTTTATTATGGCAGCTCTAACTAATATAACTTCTCATTCCCAGACTCCTGCAGTGGTTCCCTGCATGCTGGCCCCTCTACCTGTCCCTTTACTGTTGGCCTAGAGGACACTGGTTTCATCTCCAATGTTCAACTCAAACGGCAGGTCTCCTCTTCAGGAGATCTTCCCAGCTAGCCATGGGCACCCAACACACCCAACAGTTCATCTGTGATAACACAGAGGCTATGGCGTACATCTGCTGTGTGACCAGCCCCTGCACTTACCTGATGGCTTGTCTCCTTATGCGCATAAGTTCTAGGGAAAAGGAATCCTCTCTTACTCACTTCCCTAGTGTAGCACAATGCCCACCAGAGAGGACATTCAATTAATGTTTGATATGGGGACAAATGAGGGAATGGAAAGAAACAGCAACAATAATAATGACAATAACTCAAACTCATTAAGCATCTGCTGTGCGCCGGACGCTATAGTAGGTGCTACACTTGCACTAGCCAACTTTATCCTCCCAATGACCATATGGAGTAAACTATATTGTTATCCTCATTTCATACCGAAGACTTAGGCATACCAAGAGAAGTAACTTGTCATGCAGAGCCAGGGATTGAAAACCCAGTATCTGGTTTCAGAGTCTACATTCTTAAAAAATGTTCTTCTAAGGAGAAAGAAAAGGAGAAAAGGAAGAGACTGGAAAGGAACAAAGAAGGGAAGAGGTCATCAGTTGTGTAAACTTAGGAAAGATACTTCGATTCTTTGAAACTCAGTTCCCCAGCCTCTGCTTATCTCAGGACAGGCTGGAGTGAGATAATATCCATGGACACAGTATAACTGCAGAGTAATGTAGAGCCACACTGTCTCTATTTTCAGTAGCCAGAAAGCAGTCCAGTAGCCAAGGCCTGCCACTTGAAGGCTGGGCTTTCCCGTGGAGATGATTTGCATAGTGGGAAATCCTGAGAAGATACAAGGAAGAGAAGAACAGGGTAGTCAAAGATGAGTGGAAAGAAATGCTGCTCTGCTTCGCGCCAGGGACCAGAAGCAGCACAGCCTATTTGCAGCACTCAGGGGACACCATCCCCCTTAGCATATTTCTGTCTCCTGGAGGTAAGCATTCCAACGACCAGGGGGGTCTCTGAGGATGCCCTGTGGGGTGTTGCCTCTGGTTCAGGAACCACAGATTACATCTGTGACAGACCTACCAATCACTGTCATGTTGAAATTTCAGTCTCTCTAGTCCAGTTTACGGGACTTAATACTTATAGACTAGGGATCCCAACGTCACCTGTTGGGGTGGAAGGATTTCCTGTTCTGTTTTCGAACTAGACTTTTCTTTTTGTTTGCTTTTCAAATACTGTCTTCAATAGAGCACCGCAACTCTTTTTATCTCTGACTCGGAAATGCATTGAGCAGGAAGCAAGGACTTACTGGGGCCCAGTAAAGAGGCATGTCTAGTGGTTCCACACCTGCAAAGACTTGTCTTCTTTGAAAGTTCTCAGGTGACCTACTTACGTAGGCTGGGAGCAGAATGGTTAAAAGTGTTTGGAGGAAATCAGCTGTAAATAGAATAGCTATGCTTAACATAATCCCCTCCAGAAGACTCCTCCAGTCACTGTAATCAACCCTGTAGTATCTGGTGAAGGTTCTTGATTATCTCCCTGTGGCATTATGTCTCACCACATACCTGATAATAAACTGCTGGATTGTCAAACAAGATTGCAGCTTTAGCAAATAAAATCATGTTTTGTGTTAAGAGAGAAAATGCTTACTATCCCTATCTGCCTGGCTAAATATTTACACAGCACAGGCTTTCCAGGGTCCCTGTTCTTTCGAATCTGGTTTTTAAAAAAACAACACAGAGGTTAAGTTAACAGAAAGGGAACACACTGTGCTTTGGACACTAAGCTAAATGCACCTCGGGGAGAAAACAGCGGCTGCCTAAAAGAGAGAACTGAATCCAAGGCTTCAGGTGCCTGTGAGATCAATGGGTACATGTGACAAAAGATGGAGCTGAGTGTAACAGGAGGAGTCCAAACGCCTACTTCAAAGGGAACATGAATGGAGAACAGAAATCTAACATATGCACGTGTGCGGGTGTGCATGTGTCAGAACGGGAGCAATGTGCTTGTATAAAGTTTCATGGTGGTCTGTGGCTTTATACCTTTCAAAGCCTTTCTCCTCCATTACCTGCATCCTCCCATCCTCTCTACCACTGCCTCCCCACCCTCCCACCCCTGGCCCATTTTCCTGTTTTCCCCAATCTCTCCATTTTACAGCTGACATAACTTGAGGTTGAGAAGTTAAGTGGCTTGCAGAAGGTCCTGGAAGGCAGGCCTGTGCTAAGTGAAATAAGTCAGTTAGAGAAAGGCAAATACCATATGATTTTATTTACATGTGAGATCTAAAGAACTAAATAAATGAACAAACAACATTGAAACAGACTCATAGATACAGAGAATAGACTGATGGTTGCCAGAGGGGAGGGGGTTGGGGGAGACATAGTGAAAAAAGCTGAAGTACAAATTGGTACTTACAGCATAGTCATGGGTGTGTTAAGTACAGCACAGGGAATATAGTCAATATTGTAATAACTGTGTGTGGTATTAGATTGAAACTGGAAAAATCAGTGTTCATGCTGCTTGTCACTACCAGAACTCATAAGTAGAGACAAGGACTGAATATTTATGGGTGCTTTATTCAGATGGCCAGTGATCTGAGAAGACAGCTGGTTATGTACCCTCAAAAACCATCTTACCTCATTTCAAGCTGACCTCTTTAGAAGGAGAAAGAGTAGGAAAGGGGTTTTGGGAAAAGGTTAATTGGATAAGAATCGCCATCCTGTGGTGATTTTCCTAGTACATCTTAATCTGTTGATCAATAATTCTTTATCTGCATCACAGTCATTCCCTCCCTGGAACACAATGGCTCAGATACAGTGTTCCAGGGCTTGCAGACCCCCTGGGGCACCGAGGTTGAACTGCCTGTTGACCTCCTGGAGTCCTGTGCTCAGGCATTCCAGTTCCTGGAATAACAGCTTTCCACAGGAATCAATCACTTAAGCCTATTATCTAAGGCTAAAATCTTTAACTCTTGAGTTCCCCTATCAAGATGGGTACTAGATTTATCAGGGTGACCACTTTGTACACCTGAAACTAATACAAAATAATACTGAATGTAAACTATAATTGAAAAATAGAATTTAAAGTAAGGCAAACATAACAAAAAAAAAAAAAAAAGTCCTGGAAGACAAGTCTCAAACACAAATTCTCTGATTCTTAGTGCAGCTTCCTCTCTGTCACACCTCTCTGCTCTCACCTGGGGAGGCTCTCTCTCCTAAAGAAATGGAATGGCAGAGGGCTTTTTTTTTTTTTTTTTAAAGCTTTGTGTATTCATATTGACAAATCTAAGTTAAATTACTATTTGGGTTAAGAAGACTCCTGGACTGAAATGGATGCAACTTAAAGTAGCAAATGAGCATTTTTTAATGCCTATCTTTTAAGAGAGAAAAGAGAAATGAAGAAATTGGTCTGGAAATTGTGTACTGATCAGTTTAAATTTGTTACCATCCCAGTGAAAAGTACATGGCATTGACAAAAGCCATCCTGGCTAGTTACAGAGCAAGTTACTTCAGAAGATTTGACTTCTTTCTATGAATGACAGATCTTGCAAACATGGAAGGGCAAAGAGACTTGATTCTCTGGGTGTGAAAATCAGAGACGTTCTTAGTTCCAGGGACTTTTCATCTGCCATACAAAACAGCACTGGGCTGACCTTTATTGCAAAGAAACATATGTTCAGTAGACATTAGAGATCCACAAAAGTGCCTGGGCAAGATGGTCTATGCTTCTCTCCCCACTGAGTCACAGGGCAGATGATCTTCCAGGCAAGTCAACCAGTTATCCTGGCATGAGAGCATGCTAGCTCTCAGGCATTATGCTCAAGCAGCCAGTGTTCTATGTACATATTGGCTGCCCAATGAATAGTATTGAGTGAAAAAATAATGACCATAACACATAATAAAAATCTAATACTGTATTTCTCTTTTGTAATGGTATGTCATCTACACAAGGTATCAAAAATAAACTAGTGAAATTACTACTTTTCCCTTTAATAATTAGAAGTCTGAAAGAAAAATACAAGTGTTTTTTTTTTTTTTTAACATTTTATTTACTTATTTTTAGAGAGGGGAAGGGAGGCAGAGAGGACGAGAAACATCAATGTGTGGTTGCCTCTCACACACCCTCCACTGGAGACCTGGCCCACAACCCAGGCATGTGCCCTGACTGGGAATCGAACCGGCGACCCTTTGGTTCATAGGCCAGCACCAATCCACCGAGCCACACCAGCCAGGACAAGTTTCTTAAAACATATGGAAGACAACAAACAACACAAATTATCTACAAGCTTATATAAATATCAGCAATGAAAGTATATCTTTCCTCACAATCTTTTTCCTCCCATTCCAGATGGATTCTCTTTTTACAGTTTGGTGTGTATCCTTCCAGATGATTTTGCCACTTTATTATTACTTTTTAATATTATGCGTCAAAGGTCTTTTCAAGTTAATAAACAGAACTCTACCTTATTCTTTTTAACTACCACTTAGCATTCAAGAGTATGGATGTTCCATAAATTATTATGGATTCTCTTAATGGACATTTAGGTCATATTCAATTGGGGGCTATTATGATCAAGAATGCCATAAACGTTTATGTGTGTCTGTGCACGTGGTACAAATCCTGAGTTGAGAGGAATGCCTGGTTTTAATTTTAACAGGTATTGCCAAAATAACGATCACTTTACACTTCCATCTACATATCTTAGCACCTATTTTTTCACTCTCACCGACACTGGCTATTATCAAATTTTTAAAACTTTGCCAATTTGGTGGGCAAAAACTACCTTCTATTTTTCTTTTTTCTGTAATTTACTATTTTCTATGGATTTTAGGAAGTATTTTAAATTAGTTTTAGGAACTCTATACATTATCCATTTTGAATTACATATGCTACCAACAGGATTTATGACATACACATTTTGTCATTACCTTTTTCATTTTCTTTTATAATTTAAGTATAATTATAATTTAAATTTTAAATTCTGTTATAAAAATCAGTTCTTTTTTAACAGCTCCTGAGTTTTTGCCTTATCTTAAAAAGAAAAAAACATTTCCACCCTCAGTTATTTTTTCCTACATTTTCTTCTAATATTTATATTTATTTAGGTATTTATTTTTACACTTAGTTTCTTGATGCATCTGGAATTCATTTTTGTGTATCTATGGGATAGGGCTCTCACTTTATTTTCTTTCCAAATAAATAGCTAATATTCCCAGCACCATTTATTAAATAGTCCACACTTTACTCTCTTATCTGCAATGCAAACTTTTCCACAGAGTAAATACCTGCATGTACTCAGGGCTCTCTCGTGTCTACTGTAAGTCTCGATCTCCCCCTTCTCCAGTCATCACAACATGTTTCAATTGCTATGGCGACATGCCCTGTTTCGACACCTGGTAGAATCAGTCCTCCATCATTGTTCTTTTTCAAAATTATTATAGGTACTACTGAACATTTTCTCTCCCTTTTAAAGCTTTTATTACATATCAAAGAAATAAATATTAATTTTAAAATGGGTTTGAGATATAAAGACTAATAATAAAATAAATATATATACAACCCTCATCCTACATTTTGTCCTCAAAACATTTTTAAAATCAATGTATCTAAGCAACCAGCAAGTGTTGGCAAGAATGTGAAGAAAAGGGAACGCTTGTGCACTGTTATTGGGGGTGCAGATTGGTGCAGCCACCATGGAAAGCAGCATGGAGCTTCCTTAAAAATTAAAATATTGAGCTGCCTTATGACTCAGCAATCCCATTTCTGGGACTAGAGCTGAAGAAACCTGAAACACTGATTTGAAAGAATATATGCACCCCTGTGTTCACTGCAGCATTATTTACAATAGCCAAGATTCGAAAGCAGCCCAAGTGCCCAAGAGTAGATGAGTGGATAAAAAAGCGATGGTACATTTATACCAATGGAACACTAATCGCCTGTAAAAAAGAAGTAAATCTTACCTTTTGCAACAACATGGATGCACCTGGAGAGTCTTATGCTGAGTGAAATAAGCCAGTCATAGAAAGGCAAATACTATATGACCGAATACCAGGGTGATAAGTGGTGATGAAATGAGACTTGACTTGGGGTGATGAAAACACAATGCAGTGTACAGATGTGTATTACAGAGTTGTACCCCTGAGACCTATATAATTTTATTAGCCAATGTCACCCCAATAAATTTAATAAAAACAAATTAAAATTAAAATGAATATATCTGATTACATTTAACATGGTGCTGAAATTATAATTGGGACTGCATTGAATTTATATATTAATTGTAGAGAACTGACATCTTTTAAGTATTAAGTGTTCCCACACTGAACCAAGGTATTTCTCTTAAATTTGAGAAAGTTCCCATGACAGCATCATCAGTTCCCATGACACTGTAGCTTTAACTAAATACCCAAGGGTTCAAGTTTTTCAGTTGATTCTTCTGGATTTTGTAGACAGATTTTATATAAATATATATACATATACATACATACATGTGTAATATATAGTGAAATATTTTTTCTTTTCCTTCCCAAAATCATATGCATTTCCTCTTATACTATTCCTTAATACATAAAAGCTTCAGCTAGTACTTTCATTATAATTTTGAGTAAGGGTGGTGATAAAAAGCCTTCCTGTCTTGTTCCTTCTTTCAATGGTATGTTTTATTTTACCATAAAAATTTTGTATTTGCCTTATATTTCTGGTAGATGCTCTCTATAAAGTTAACAAAGTTTCCTCCTCTGACTAGCCTGTAAGTCATTTTTTTTTAGTATTTTAAATCACAAATAGGTATTTACTTACATCAAATGTTTTTTAGCACTATTGGGATGAACGAAAGATTTTTCCTCTTTTTAATATAGTGAAGTACATAAACAGATTTCCTAGTGTACAATCATTGTTGCATCTTTGGATTAATACCACTAGTAATAATGAATTCAATTTAACAATATTGTACTTGGAGTTCTATATTACTGTTCATAAGGCAAATGGGCCAAAAGTGGTCATTGTGTGTGTGTGTGCAGTCATTGTTAGTTTTGGTACCTCAACTATGTAAAATGACAGCTGAATTAGAATAATTTCCTTCTAGTTATGTAATTAGTTCTTAAGCATTTGAGATTTGAAGTCCATTAAATAGTATTAAATACACTTAGTTTCTTGAATTTTGTGTGCTGCCCCTTTAAGAGGCTCTCTGTGTCTCCAGCCATCTCTTTCTGACAGACAGAAACCCTGCTGCTTTTCACAGCTGGATGTTATCTGGGTTCCTTTCCTGCTCTGGTGCTGTAGCGTGAGAGCCCAGCTGGGGGATTAGACCCCACACTTCTCAGAGGACCCCCCACACCCCCGGCCCCGGGGACTGAAATATCCCTCTGGATCTTCAGCTGCCACCTGTGGGAGCCCAGCCAGCACTGTCGTGCTTCCTCTGCACTTCCTACCAGTCGGGTTGCGATGAAATCGTTTTTTCATCTGTCCGTGGTTATATGGCTTCTCTCTACCTAGTGTTCAGTTGGTTATTCAGGATGCTTTCTCTACAATTTTGTTGTAATTCCAGATTGGTTCTGGGAGGAGGTTAGTGTAGATTCTACTTACTCCTCCATCATCGTGGATCTCCTTTTTTGTTTGTTTTAAAATGCATAGATTAGGACTATAGTGTTCTCCTTCTGTTGTTACTATTTAATTGTACTGTGTTTTATTCAGAGAATATGAAGTATGATTTCTGCTCTTTGGAATTTATGGAGGTTTTCCTGTAGACTAATACATGATAAAATTTTGTAAATGTTCGTTGGATCTTTGAAAATAGTGTAAATTCTCTAGTTGAAGAATATGAAATTTATAAATACTTAAAATGTATAATATGTTATAGCGGGATTATTAAATGTGTTTTAAAATTCTGACTACTGGATTTATTCATTTTTGTCAAAGTTGTATTAAAATCTCCCTCTTCTCTATATATTTTCTCTTCAAATCTTGTCTTTGTATTTTTATCATTCTCTATTTCTTTATATGTCATATCTTCTTTCTGCATACAATTTCATGATTATTCCATTTTTTGGTCAAACTTTTTGTATTTTTGAAGGACGATGTCACATATCTTAACAGCATAAAGTTAGGGGTTTTTTTCCAGTCTGAAAGTTTATGTTTTAAAGGAAGAATTTAAGCCATTCTTATTTAGTGTGAATAATTATATATTTCACTTATTTTTGAACACTTATGTTTTTTATTTATCATTCTTTTGCATTCAGTTTCTTTTTTGTTCCCTGCCTTTTGTTGAATTTGGTTTAGTTGTTACTTTTATATTCTTCTTTTTTAAAATGTTTATAAAAATATCTAATTTTTTTCTATTCTTAGGGATTGCCTTGACATTTTAATATTCACATTTAAATATTTATTCAGTCATGTGTCGCTTAACGACAGGGGTCCATTCTGAAAAATGTGTCATTGAGTAGGTTATCTTGTTGTGTGAACATCTTAGAGTGAACTCACATAAACCTAGGTGGTGGAGCCGACCACACATCCAGGCTGCATGGTATAGCTTATTGCTACTAGACTACAAACCTGTAAAGCGTGTAGGCAATGGTAACACAGTGTTATTTGTGTATCTAAATGTAGAAAAGATACAGTCAAAATGTGATATAAAAGATAAAAAATTATATACTTGCATAGGGCACCTACCATGAACGGGGCTTGTAGGACTGGAAATTGCTCTAGGTGCATCAGTGTGTGAGTGGCGGGTGACTGTGAAGGCCTAGGACATTACTGTGGGTGACTATAGACTTTATAAACACTGTTCACTGAAGCTACAATAAATTTATTTTGGAAATATTTTTCTTTCTTAAGTAATATATTAATCCTAGCTTACTGTAACATTTTTACTTTATAAACTTTTAATTGTTCTAACCTTTTGACTCTTCCGAAATGACACGTAGCTTGCTGCACACGATCTCGCATCTCCTGTGATAACAATGCTTTCTTCTGGAGTGCCTCCCGAAGAGCCCACCTGAGGCTCTTCTTGAGGGGCCGTCACCGTTCAGAAGTACGTCCATGGCAGTTTGGTTGGTTTGTTTTTTCTTTTCACCACGGATTTGCTTATAAGCAGATAAGGCACCATGAACATTTCTCTTTATTACTGAAAAACTTTCTGTGTTGGGATCCATGTTTTCAAACTTTTAAGGAGTTTATTAAAGTCTGGAAAAGCTTCTGCTAAACTCTTCAGTGTGGATTTTCTTGGCGGGGGTGTGGGGAGGGATATCTTGTTTTTCTGCCCCTGCAGTTTCTTTTTCCCTTGCCTCTTTTTCAGTTATGCATCCCTGTTCCAGTTCCAAGAACTCCTCATTAGTCATTTCCTCGGGATCCACCTCTAGGAACTCCTCAGTATCACACCCAGGTTAAAGTTGTTTGCCTTTTCAACCGTAGCCTTGAGTTTTGCAACCTGTGTGCTACATTGCTACATTACAACAGCTGTGGAGTCACTAGGTGATAGAAATCTTGTCCAGCTCCGTCATAATTGTATAGGCCCACCGGCACGTACACAGTGCAAAAAGCTGTTAGGGGCACATGACTGTGTCTTATCAATTTCTACCAATAATCAGTATTTCTATTGTTCTCCTGATGAAGGCAAGAATCTTAAGACATCTTCAATTCTGGCCCCACCCTTTTTTTTTTCCTGTTCTATTATCCCTGTACTCTCACATCTACTACTTACAGGTTGGGATTTTAGTTCCATATATTTTTTAAAGATTATTTATTTTTAGAAAGAGGAGAAGGGAGGGAGAAAGCAAGGGAGGGAAACACTGATGTGAGAGAGAAACATCGATCAGCTGCCTCCTGCACGTGCCCAGACCAGGGAGTGAACCTACAACCCAGGCATGTGACCGACCAGGAATGGCACCAGCGACTTTTCGCTTTGCTGGACAACTCCCACCCAGCTGACCCACGCCAATCAGGGCTTAGTTCCTCATTATTAACAACCGTTTCTGTGTTATGTGTTAAATACTTCTTTAGACTCAGCGATAACTTTTTAAGATTTTTATTTATTTATCTTTAGAGAGAGGGGAAGGGAGGGAGACAGAGAGGGAGAGAAACAGCAATGCATGGTTGCCTCTCACATGGCCCTCACCGGGGACCTGGCCCACAACCCAGGCATGTGCCCCAACCGGGAATCGAACCGGGACCCTCTGGTTCCCAGCCCGCGCTCAATCCACCGAGCTACACCAGCCGGGCCAGCGATAACTTTTTAATGTTTTTTGGCCCACATCTTTCTCATTGCTATATGAATTTTGTGTTCCCCATTGTTTTACAGCAATATGTTTTGAGAAATACTTTCAAAGAGGGTCTGTGGTAAGGACCAAAAATATCTTTATTTTGTCCTCCCACTGGGACACAAATTTTGGTGGGTATAGAATTTGAGGTATAAAATTGTTTGCTTTCAGTAATAGATAAATCTTTAGTATTTTGTCTTTATGTATTAATCTCCTTTTTTTAATGAAAGGAAATGTGGTAAGTTCTTTTGCTTGGGGGAAAATTACTGAAGTTGATATTTAATACATATAGGAATTGTCTTTTTTTTTTTTTACCCTTTAATTTTGCATGGGGTGAAGAAGCAAAGTAACGGAAACCAAAATGGGATTTATTCTTACAAAGTCTTATGTAAAATGAGTTCTAAGTACCATCTGCTAAAGTGAAGAGATTAACAATAGAAAGGAAACTGCAAGAATTCCATTTGCTGCTCTGACCACTTTCTAAAAACCTTGAAACTGTATTCACTCTAGAAAGGGTGTGATTCAAGGTTAGGTAACAACTGTTTTCTCCAATGCACTGTTGTTCAAATAATTAGCTATTGATAATAGACAATCCTAATACAAAGAGAAGTAGAGAATACCAACGTATTTGTATTTCTTTAAATTTTGCTCTAACATGCTGTTGTTAATACAATAATTTGCCTATAGATATTGCCATATATTATCATTTTAATAGAGAGCGCTGTTTTAAGAGAAATATCTATTTACATTGAGTTTTACCATAATCTATGTTCTTGGTTATGCCACTCAGTGAAAAACTTAGTCATTGGAGTCACAAAACTCAATGCAAAAACGACCATTCTCCACATACGTTTCACGGGCTATTCTAAAGAAGGAAATACAATTTCTTAATGACTAATTTTATATACTGAAATCTGTAAAATGAAAGAACACATTTTTTTCTCCCTCTGCTTATCTCACCACCATCTCCTTCCCTTCAGATTTCCTCTTTACTGGAAAGGGAGGGAACTAACTTCACAGAATCTTATTAAGACCCAAGAGAACAATTCATTATTCATATTTCAAATCTTCTGCTGAAAGCTCGAGCCTTTTAGATCACCCACACCATTCCTCACCAGCACAGACTCTTGAATGACTAACACTGTCCAAAATAGAACGTACAAATCATAGCTACTGAAAGATCACAAAGAAGCAACTTTGGGCAACAAAATTTTACTAGACGAATTAATCAAGGAATGTTCATGTGGGTAGTTAGCTTTAGCTATAAAAGGGGGAAGAGGAGGGACAATGAAGTTAAGGGGTCTCTACAGCCATTTTTTCTTACATTTATGTACTATTTTAAGCTTTACTATGATAATATCATCATATGTAATCATGTGCCATTAAAACTTAAGGTAAATACTACAAACAAACAGCAGAATGTTAACAAAGAAAGGAGCATTACAGATGACCTAGTCCTCAGTCCTTAAGTTGAGAAGGTATTAGGGAACGGAACTGACTCACTTTGTAAGGCCAAACCTCCACTTAAAGGAGACAGGTGGGGAACAGCATGGGGCTGCTGTGGCAACAGGCGCCCTCCTTTGAGAAAACAGGTGTCAGGCTTGAGATTAGTTAATCCAGAAACCATACAGAAAAATATTGGTTCGTATATTGGAGGAAGTAAACAAACATCTCAAAACCTGGAGATGTGGGCTGGGAAAAGACAAGGGTTTAAAAATGTCATAGAGTCAATCCAAAGATTTGGAGTCTAGGTTATTGGAACCGTTCAAGACATCGGCATCAAACTGGACCAACTTGTTGCCTCCAACAGCTCTAGAGCTGGATCCTTCTTTTAAGAGTTTATGAGGTAGATCAGTTTGACAGCCAGAGGGGTGGGGTGGCAGCTGATAGTAAAGAGCTGGCTACAATACAAGAACTACGTTGAGTTCTAGTTTAAGGGTCTGTGCACTACTCCATCATACGTCAAACACCAGGAGTAAGAATTTCTTATGCCTAGTTATGAGTGATACAAAAGCAAGTATAAAAAGTTATAGACTTTTGGGTGAAAAGAGCTAACATCCATCAACAGGTGCTAAAAGCAATCACTAAAGGCTGTATTTTCTGGTTTTTTTTTTTAACATTTTATTCACTTATTTTTAAGAGGGGAAAGGAGGGAGAAAGAGAGGGAGGGAAATATCAATGTGTGGTTGCCTCTCGCGTGCCCCTAACTGGGGATCTGGCCCGCAACCCAGGCATGTGCCCTGACTGGGAATAGAACTGGCGACCCTCTAGTTTGCAGGCCAGCGCTCAATCCACTGAGCCACACCAGCCAGGACAAGGTTGATTTTCTGATATTGCTATAATCTAGCAATACTGTTTTCATGTGATTGGGACTGACACATAGGCAATCTTTTGGTGCACTATGTGGCAGAATCCAAAAAGAGAGCATGTTTTAGGGGAACCAAAAAGAGATGAAAAAATTTGGGGACTTGGACACAAACGGTTCTGGTAACATAATGACTTCTCTTCCAGTGCCCATTCTCTCCTCAGAGAAAAGAGGAGACTGGTGTCTTATAGGACAATAAAATAATACCATAAAATTATAAATACCGAAGTAAACTGAAGCTTAAGTTTCACATTTACTGAAAACCTAAACAAACTTCTTGATAATTAGCTTCCAAAACATATAAATCTGTAGATATGTGCACATAAATTGTAATAAAGAATGCTGGCATGAAATTTGATTCAAAGTGCTTTTCAGTATAGTACGGAATGATGCATGCTGAGGAGATGCAGGTATATTTAATCGGATATAATTAAAATAATGATGTATGTTAAAAATAATGATATATTTAAAACTTTTAAAATGTAAGTGCCTGAAGCACATACAATAAAGCGTCAAAGCAGCACCTAGTTTTTGATGACCTGTTTTTTCACAGAGTGAATACCTTTCATCTAGCGAGTAATGCAGTAATGCTATAACAATGTCACACAGGAGGGACGCAGGGAGCCCAGCTGATGATGTGGGCCTTGGCTTCCTGGACTTGAGTGCATTTCACCCTCCATGTTTCTTCTCCTGCCAACTCCCTTCAACAAAAGGAAAATTTTTTTGAGACAGGCAAAATGTTGGTAATTGGTAAAGCTGGGTAATGGGTACATAAGGTTCAGCATATTTTTCCTCTCTACCTCTGTGTGTGTTTGAAATGTTCTTTTAGAAATGAAAACAAACAAACAAACAAAAAAACAGGAGTCTTGATCTATGTTTGAATATAGGTTCTATAATGGTTGGTAATTTTGATTCCTCTCTATGTAATGGACATAATCTGTTAACATGTCGGTGCATGCCTTGGCTCTACTACATGAAATTCCTTTCGAGTTTCTACTACAAATTTCTTTTAGATAAGTGGATAAATAGCAGATAAATGTGCATTTCTAACTCTCAGCCTTGGTTAGGCAAGGACCCCTGTAAAGACTGTATTTTATCTCTGATGTCACCCACCATTTGAGATCTGAACTATTATTTGGTTCCCTTCCTTGTTGTTCACCCTTCTTCCTGCTTCAGCTTGAATTCATGAGCCACATTCACCTCATCCATCCACCAGGACTTCTCAGATGAGCAGCAGATGAGCTACACTACAGCCCAGACATCTCATTATGTTCTGTCCTCTGCTGCCCTGCTGTGACCTCAAACCGAGCTCAATTCAACTCCCTGCAGGGTTGTATGGGAAATCAGTGTCCTTGAACCCCAAGCTCTATAATTCATGATCTCAGAAGAGGCAAATGGCTTGGTTGATTTCTTTTATTTCTGCCTAATATGACTAAGCTTCTGCACTCAAAAGGGGAAACTAAAGTTACGGTGCATTTATACCATTTCTTAAGGATTAAAACCATTTTATACATGCTCTATTTCCTCCCTTACTTTTTGTGTTTA
Source organism: Micronycteris hirsuta (assembly GCA_004026765.1). Classification (NCBI taxonomy): domain Eukaryota; kingdom Metazoa; phylum Chordata; class Mammalia; order Chiroptera; family Phyllostomidae; genus Micronycteris; species Micronycteris hirsuta. The sequence goes on from PVJI01005531.1 coordinate 57,272, forward strand.
ATAATTGATAAATTATAACCATGTTTTCAGTATTTTGAAGTAGATACTCTGCAATTTTGAAAAATCGCCCTCAAAAATATTTCAATTCTTCTAGCAGTTAATAGTTTTACAGCTTCACAACTTCATCTTAAAAGTGGTCTTAAAGCAGGGTGTATCTTCTCTGCAAAAACTCATGTAGGACATCCAGAAAACAACATGCACGGGGAAAAAAGGTCAACAAACTTTTGGGCATCATTTGACTTATAGCAATGTAATTTCAACTTATATGGACTATGAGAGGAAGCTTTTAATTATCCACTGGCGATGATCCAGTTTATAAATTGCACCTGTCTGCTCTTATTCCTATTTTTATTCTGTCCATCTTTTTATTACTTCATTTCTCCATGACAATATCAACACTAGTAAAGACAAGGCAAAGAAATAAAGGTAGAAAAAAATGAAAGCTAATCTATTGTACCCATTTTGGCATCTATCTGATAAGATTGTTTGTAGGGAAACCTAAAACCATTGCTCAAAATGACATCTCTGGACTTTGAAGACCTGTGCAATTATTCTTTTTCCAATGCTAAAAGCAATGAGGGGGATGTTTTTATATTCCAACTTTAGCAAGATAACCACAAAATCCAATTCTCAAACACTGTGACTGAATTTTTATAAGATTTTCCAGTTAACATGGTTTATATAAACAAGTACACAGTGAGGATCCAGGACCTAGCTGGATGTCATAGAAACTGTAGTCTACATCCCACAAGAGTGTTTGCAGTTGAATTCTCACATGTTATGTCCCAAAGGGCAGTTGGAAATTAATTTTAAAATTAAAATTTTAAAGAGAACTTTGAAAAATAAAGATAAATTTTAAAAGAATAGTTGTCTTTTTTCAGCAAGTTTTAACATTGCCAAGTTAGTTTTCTTAACGTTTCTCCTTGTTCCCGCTCATTTCCTTCTCGCTCTCCCACAACCACTGGCCCAGATCTCCACCACCAGATTGTCCATGGCAGAGAACAGGGAAACACATGGAGAACAAGGAAGGGTGAGGAGGGATAAAAAGAGCCAACAGAAACTTTTACTGGGGCCAGCCAGGGTTTGGAGATTATGCCGCAAGTTAAACACACAGCGGCCAAATTATTTATTTTGCAGTTAGTGAAATTTTCTCCTTCAATGTCTAGAGGCAGGATCCAAACTTTAGAAAGTCACAGTTTTCCCAAGACTTAAAGAAAGATAGGCTTGATCACGCACATATTCTTGGAATGCTTGCAGGTTAGAACTGATGTTCTTCCACTGGATGGGTTTATGGGCCAAAATGCAATCAAGCTTAGTAGCCCCGGCCTTTAGTTACAACTGCAAATGAGGTAAATAGAGATTTCCAAAGTACGTCTTCAACCTGCCAATACATTCTCTCCTACCCACCTCTCCCACTGCCCTAACTTTGAGATTCAAATAACTGCTCCATATTCATTAACGTATTGAAATCTAAGATTTTTTTAAATCTCTGAAAGATAAGGAAATGTAAACGTAAGCAGGATCGCAATACGTAAGGTGTTACGTGCCATGCAAAGAAATATGACTTTCCCTTCCCGAGGAGCTATGATAAGTTTTTAAGCAAGATAAAGATTAGACCACATTTGTTTTTAAAAGTTCTGAAGATGCCATTTTCTTCCCAAATAATGTATCAGTTTTCTCTCCCTTTCTCCCTTCTTTCCCCTCTCTAAAAATAAATAAAATCTTTAAATAAACAAAACAAAACAAAATAATATATCTGTTTAACACAATCAACAAAAATCTCATGTGTGTTTTGGGGGAGATCTTGATACTGTGATGCTAAATAGTATTTAAAAAAATCTGGGGGAGGTGGTAAATTTCTGCCACAAAAAAAATAGGTAAGTAAATGAACAAGGAGCAAAAAGGGGAAACTGGCCTACCAAATATTGAAACCATTTAGAAAGCTACTAGATTTGAAACAACAGGGTATTTTTGCTAAAATCTGTAGCCAGATTAATGGAATAGAACAGAAAGTTTTGAAATAGAATTTAGTGTGTGACAGAGTGTTGGTACCTGAAATCACTCGGGAAAGAATGGATTAAACTATAAATAATATCAGAAAGCTGGCCAACCAGTTTAGGAAAAATAAACTTCAGACCATTGTCTCATACCTCATGCCAAAATTTTCCAATTGAAAACAAATATAAATCATGAAACCACAAAAATCTTAAAAGAAATTAGGTTCTCTGCTCCTCCTGTTTGACAGACAGCTGCGCCTTCACGCGAAGCGCCAGCCTCAACCCTGAGACATGATGGTGAAGGTCAGAGTGAATGGATTTGGCTATATTGGGTCCCTGGTCACCAAGCATGCATTTTATTCTGGCAAAGTGAATACTGTCACCATCAATGACCCTTTTATTGACTTCAACTACGTGGTCTACCTGTTCCTGTATGACTCTACTCATGGCAAGTTCAAAGGCACAGTCAAGGCTGAGAACAGGAAGCTTGGCATCAATAGAAGGTCCATCTCCCTCTTCCTAGAGCGAGATCCCACCAACATCAAATAGGGTGATGCTGGTGCTGAATATGCTGTGGAGTCCACTGGTGTCTTCACCACCTTAGAGAAGACTGGGGCTCACATAGAAGGGTAGAACCGGGAGGGTCGTCATCTCTGCCCCTTCTGTGGATGCCCCCATGTTTGTGATGGGTGTGAACCATGAAAGTATGACAACTCCCTCAAGATTATCAGCAATGCCTCCTGCATCACCACTGCTTGTCTTCCCTGGCAAAGGGCATCCATGACATCTTTGGCATCGTGGAGGGACTCATGACCACAGTCTATGCCATCACTGCCACCCAGAAGACCATGGATGGCCCCTCTGGGAAGCTGTGGCGTGATGGCCGAGAGGCTGCCCAGAACATCATCTGTGTTTCTACTGGTGTTGTCAAAGCTGTGGGCTAGGTCACCCCTGAGCCAAATGGGAAGCTCACTGGCATGGCCTTCCATGTCCCTACCCCCAGTGTGTCAGTTGTGGATCTGACCTGCTGCCTGGAAAAAGCTGCCAAATACGATGACATCAGAGGGCTCCTTCAAGGGCATCCTGGGCTATACTGAGGACCAAATCGTCTCCTGCAACTTTAACAGTGACATCCACTCCTCCACCTTCGATACAAGGACTGACATTGCCCTTGATGACCACTTTGTCAAGCTAATTTCCTGGTATGACATTGAATTTGGCTACAGCAACAGGGTGGAGGACTTTATGGTTCACACGGCCTCCAAGGAGTAAGAATGCCCTGGGCCACCAGCCCCAGGGACAGGAAGAGAGGCCCTGAACTGCTGAGGAGTCCTTGTCCCAAATTCATCCCCAACACACTGAGAATCTCCTGACTTCCAGTTTTCATCCTAGACTCCCTGAAATGGGGAGGGGCTTAGGGAGCCCTACCTTGTCATGCACCATCAATAAAGTTCACTGTATTACCCCCTCAAATAAAGAAATTATATGTGATCAAAAGTCCCATTTCAAGTAAATGTTTGCTGAGTAGTAAGACAAAGTGATACAAGTAGATAAATATAGAAAGATGTTCAATATAAAATCATTCATAAAAGCAAGATACTCTGATCGGCTTTCAAAAGAAATTTATTTAAGTAAATGGCAGTACATCCATATAATGGGATAATATAAAGCTACAAAAATGATATAGATATGTGGTATTTCATTTATAAAAATATAACCTATTAAATAAAAAGGCAGATCAGCAAACAGAATTATATTAAAATCTGATTTGTGTATATATCTGTATAATCATAGAAGAAATCCTAGAAGGATATACACTGGCTTTTATATTGGTGATAAGATTTGTCCATTTAACAATAAGAAAGTATTGCTTTTGCAGTACAGCTAAAACTTGAAAGAGTGCATTTTGAAAAAGATTAGGTCTGAGAGTAGCCTGAAATGGGCTGGAGTAAGAAACACTAATGATGAGTTAGGAGGTTGCTGCAAAAGTCCAGCTGATCACAGATGAGAACCTATAGACAGACAAGGGCAACAAAGTTGCATCCGAGAAATATGTGTGTGGTGGAAGCAGCAGAACTTGGTGACCAGCTGGACTTTTGTCACTGGGTTGCCCTTTAGGATGCCTATACCCTAAGTAAAGCAATGGACCATTAATAAAGAAGGAGGATGTCACTGCATGGTAGGGTAGGTGCGCAAGCCAGTACATCTACCTTTAGACATAAGTTGCAGGATATAATGGAAGAGTTATCCAGCAGGCAACTGGAAATAAGAGACTGAAACACGGGACATGGAGTTTATTAGTGGAAACCATCATCACGGCTTGTAAAGCGCCTGTAATTCTTCAGGGAAAATGACCACTGAGTCCACACGGCTCCTGGAGCTGTTACCGCACTGCACTACAGTTTCCAAATTACATGGGGTACCATTTCCTGATATCCTAACCATCCAAATCTTCTGTATCATGAAGATCCACACTCTATCATAGTCCAGATTAAGAAACTGTTAGCCCCGGCTTTACATCTTTCCTTGGCTTCTTATTTCGTTTAAAACAAAATCCAAATTCTTGGCCAGAATTTACTCTCCTATATGACCCGAACCAGTGCTCTCTCTGATAACTTTTCTCACTATGATCTGGCCATTCTGGCCTTCTTTCTGATCCTTGAGCACTGCTTTGCTTTGACTTTCCGTCGCAGGGTTTGCCCATGCTCTTCCCTTTGTCAGGAAGGTTTTTGCTTGGCTCGTTTCACCCCTGGCTCCCTTCTTGTCTTTCAGATCTCAGCTCAAACGTTGTCCTCTTCAAGAGGCATCCCCTGACCCCCATTTCTAAAGAACCATTACCTTCGAAGAACTTACCTCTACTCAACGTTATTCTGTTATTTGTTTGTTGTCAATCTTTCCTTCTAGAATGTAAGCTCCATAAGACAAATCATTTCAGTCCAACATCTATAACAGAGTCCAATATACAACAGGCACTCAAATATTTGTGGCATGATATAATGCGGAATGAATGAAGAATCGAGGCATTTCTTGTAAGAAGTACTATATTTACAATCAGAAGATCCAAATGCAATACAACCTTGGCTAAGTCAACCTAAATCTCCATATCTCTAAAACGTGGCCAAAAATGCCTAGCCTGCCTATGTATTAGGGTTTTCATGAGACTTCATGCATTGATCAACAAATGTTTTCCAAGTACCTTCCATGTGCTGGACACTGTGTTAGTTGCTGTGGTCACAGCTGTGAATAAAGAGTTTAATCTAGTAGCTGAGACAGCCATTTAGAGATGTGATAAATTAGAGATGATAAGATTATCCAAAAAAAACCCCAAAAAACAAAACAAAAACAAATAAACAAGCACAGGGTGCCATAAGAGCACATAGGAGAGCTACCAAGTCCATTCTCAGGGAATCATGGAAGGATGATCAGCAACAGAAATCAACCTGGGAAAGTGAAAGGCTTGGTGGGAGGGGGGTAGACAGAGAAGAGGAAAATAATCCAGACAGAGGGGACCATATACGTAAAGGCCCAGAGGCAAGCAAGGATGAGCCATAGGAACTATATATGTTATTCTGTATGGCTGAGACTAGAAAGAGGGAGTGGGCACAAAAGTCAAGGCTAGAACTCTAAAGAGAATCCAGGTCATGATGGGCATGGAGAATGTGGAGAATTTGCAGGACCAAAATAAAGGAGGAAGTAGTGAAGGGGGAAGGTTGATCAGGCATGCCATAGGTAAGTCTAGAAATAGGGAGCGCTTTGGATATCATACCCCCTTAACCCTCTTAAGAGGTCAGAGTCCATGCTTAGCATGACGGGGAGTTTAAGTTAGACAATGGAGACAAAATTGGAGGGAGATAAAATAAGGGGCTCAAAGTTGTTCACTAAACCAAGAGAAAACAAATGGATGGTTTGAATTAAGAGCGTTCGTGGTAAAGAACCAAAGAGACAAGTTCAAGAGACTACAATACTTAGGGCAGAGATTTGATGGGATTCTCAAACCATTTTTCTGGGAGGCACCAACTTGTTGAGGAATTCCACTGATAATTCTTTAATAATAGCAGTCTTTTTCTAATTTAGTGAAAAGATAATAATGGAGAGTATTTCTTTAGTATTAAGCTCTTCTATAAGTTTTCATTAAATTTTGGATTCTCTTTCTGATTTGTAACTACCTGACTCAAGACGGAATCCTACGCTTAGTACTGTTTAAGATTGGGGGTCTCCAGGAAGCAGATTCTAAGACAGTTTAGTGAGCAGGATGTTCAGTAAGGAGTGTCCTTGGGATCAACAGCTGTGGAAGGGAAGTGAAAACAGGGTCAGGTGAGACAGAAATCAAGCATAATATGGGTTCAGTGACAGCCTTGGACAACCCTACAAGGAGCTCCAGAGCTAAAATGGCCTGTCAGAGTTGTCCCATGCTGGACTGAAATGGCCAGGCAGGCCTTTAAACCCAGCTCAGTCAGTGGTTGGCTGTAAGCCACACCAAGAAGGGTGTAACCTTAGGTCAGGCAGTTTTCTGGGGTAATGAGGTAGTGAGGTAATCCCTGAAGGGGCTGACAATAAGGCTGTCAGCAGACCACATTCCCAGCAACTGGGTCAGTAAGTTCTCCACTGAAGTGAGACTTCAGCAGCGCACTTTCATGTCACAAAGTGATTATAAGTCTATTATTTCAACATATCAAGACCCTCGGAGGACACCATGACAGCCAGGAAATATGCCACCCTGGGCAAGTTTGAGAACAAACATTTATTGGTCACATTTGTGTGTCAGGCACTGGATCAATATGGTGAATGACACAGAAGTAGCCTTCATGGAAATGATAATGTAATGGGGGAAACAGTGTCAAAAAGAAGGAAAAATATTGTACAATTAAACTAAGTACTTTCCCATAGAGACAACTGCTCCAAAGAAAATGAAAAGGGCGAGGAACTCGGAGAATTCTCATCCCACGGCATGCCCCCGGGAAGCCCTTCCAGAGGCCACCTGCAGTCCTTGGCTCATGGCCCTTGCAGCTTCAAAGCCTGCAGTGCGGCTTCTTCTCTCTTCTCAGGCCTCTGCTTCCATCCTTGTATCTTTTCACGCTGACTCTACTCCTGCCCCCCTGCCCCCTTCATATAAACGACCTGTAATTACATCAGGACCACATGGATAATCCAGGATAATCTCCTCCAAGCAAAACCCTTAACTTAATTACATCTACAAAGTCCCTTTTGCTATGTAATGTAACATATTCACAGGTTCTGGGGATTAGAGAGTAGACAGTCTTGGAGCGGGGCGTGGGGTGGGGGGAGTGGCGTTATTCAGGCTACCACATTCAATCTCCTAATCTTTAAAATGAGGAATATAATAGGACCAGCTCACATGGTTCTTGAGACAAATTAAATTCATATTAAGTGCCAAGAACACTGCCTGTCACAAAGAAAACAGTCAGTAAATGTTAGCAGCTATTTTTCCACAGAGACTTTCTTATCTATGCCCACCTCTTCATCCCTAGTGCTTCTGCCTGAATTCAGTCCCTATTCAAACCTTTCCCAAATCATCTGTTAGTTTTAGTTTTGCCTTCTTATATACATACCCTGACACCGCCCCACTCCCCACCTTCCCAACCCCTACCAGAGTGGAACTACGGTGATCATATTTCATCAATTCATCACTCAGTAAACACGCATTGGGCGTCTGCAGTAATCCACACACCTGCAATCACTGTCTACATGACCAGGGCCTGTGCCAGCTGGACATCTTGAGCCAGGTATTGAGTCTTGTTTATTCCTTTACCCCCACCTTTTACAGTCTCTGGACTGCAGTAGGTGCTCAATGATGCCTACTGAATGAGTTAATGAATGGGTGAATCTAGTAATAACATTCTGTAGTTCTATGACTCTATAAGATTAGTAGTCCTAGAGAGATATATCTGATAAAATATTGCTATGAGCAATGTCTGAGATTTTGCTGCCTGTGTTTTCTTCTATGATTTTTATGGTTTCGGGTCTAACACTTAAGTCTTTGACCCGTTTTGAATTTATTCTTGTGTATGGTGTAAGAAGGTGGTCTAGTTTCATTTTTCTGCACATATCAGATATATCTCCCCAGGCAAGGGAAACAAAAGAAAAATAAATAAATGGGACTACATCAAACTAAAAAGGTTTTGCACAGCAAAGGAAATCAACAACAAAATAAAAAGACAACCCACAGTATGGGAGAACATATTCACCAATACATCTGATAAGGGGTTAATATCCAAAATTTATAAAGAACTTACAAAACCTAACACTAAAAAAAGAAACAAACCAATTAAAACATGACCAAAGGATGTGAATAGACACTTCACCAAAAAGGACATACTGATGGCCAATAGATATATGAAAAGATGCTCAACATCACTAATCATCAGAGAAATGTAAATTAAAACCATAATGAGATATCATCTCACACCTGTCAAAATGGCTATCATCAATAAATCAAGTGCTGGTAAAGATGGAGAAAGAAGAATTATTTTTACACTGTTGGTGGGAATGCAGACTGGTACAGCCACTGTGAAAAGCAGTATAGAGATACTGCAAAAAATTAAAAATCAATCTGCATTTTGACCCTGAGATCCCACTTCTGGGAATATATCTGAAGGAACTCAAAACAAGAATTCAAAAGAACATAAGCACCCCTATGTTCATTGAAGCATTATTTACAATCACCAAGATATGGAAGTAGTCCAAGTGTCCATCAGTAGATGAGTGGATAAAACAACTATGTGACATTTACACAATGGAACAGAACTTGGGCATAAAAAAGAAGAAAACTTCACCTTTTGTAATAGTGTGGACGGACCTGGAGAACATTATGCTAAATGAATAAGCCAGTTAGAGAAATACAAATACTGTATGATTTCACTCACATGTGGAATCTAATGAACAAACCGAACTAACAAAGAAAATGGGAACAGACTCATAGATGCAGAACAGATGACAGCTGGGGGCGGAGGGGGGAGTTTCGGGGGTGGAAAGATTGAGCAAAAAAGAAAAAGGACTCATGGACACGGACAACAGTGTGGTGGCTGCTGAGAGGTGGGGAGTGTAAGGAGACTCAAAGGTAATGTAAAAAATATACAATAAAGATTAAATGTTTTTAAAAAGAGTAGTAGCCCTATCAAATTCTCACCAGAGGAACTTACTCAAATTATTTCTAAAGCAGTTGATGTGCTATAAAAATGCATGGCTTGTAGCACAGTGAACCCCTGAGAAGCATATCTGTGCCTCCACACGCCCAGAGGCCTCCTTAGCCAGAACTGCACAGAGACGCTAGGGCAGAGAGGGCATCTAGGCCCACTATCAGAGGCAGGCTTTAGAGTAGACACCTCTTTGCAAGTTTTAGAAAGAAGAAGCAAGTGACCCTGTGATGTGGCTGCCATTTTGGTAAGGATACATTTTCTGTTTCATCATCATCTCATTTCCTCTCCACCACCACCAAAAAATAAAAAAATTAAAAAAAGGCAATATACTGAGAAGGGCCCTTCTCTCTGCTCCCCATTCAAGAGTGCCTGCCAAACCAATTAATACCTCCTGAATGTTATCTCTCTGCTATGATAATGTTATGTTAATAAATGCAATTAAGATAACATTCAGGAGGTGTTAATTGGTTTGGCAGATGTACATGAATAAGAAGCACAGATATTTTGCTTTTCCTATTTATGAAGGCAGGAAGTGACAAAAAGTTGGACAAAAGGAAACTTAATTTGCCTCCAGTCTCTTTTGATACCACTTAGGCCTTTTCTGTTAAGTAATATGTGGATTCTTAAAAATGCTAATTTAGATGGTATTACAAAGATGAAGTGATTGTCAAATGTTGCAAAAACACTAAAATTGTCTTTTGCCACCAGAATTAACTGTAACTATATGGTGTTTATTTCCTTTAAAACACTATATATTCCAAATATGCTACTCTTTCTCTCTCTCTCTCTCAAATGTGGATATAGCATATATGCAAATAAGCTCTCATGCTAATGTATCAAGCAGATTGTTCCAAAGCACTAATTTCTAGACTATTCTTTTTTCTCAATTAGTTGACATACATACACTATTCTTAATGTAATTAGTTATTTAATATATTCAAGTGATATAAGAGTTAATGTTCTTTTATTCTAACTGACAACAAAATGGCAACTTTCAATTTTTATGTTTAGAAAAATATATATATTACCAATGTACTTAAATTTACAAAACAGAGGTTTTTCTCTGAAATTTATATTTATACAAATGTAATATAAATTTGTATGTATTTGAAGCAAAGAGATGTTACATTGTATTGCCATCAAGGTCACCGTGTGAATTTCTGGAACTTGGCATTTGCCAGCACATCACATGGCCTTTGGCAGGCATAGTCCTCACAGGAACATATTTGGACACAGCTCTGATAAGAATCCCACTAAGAGCTGAGAGCCGAGAGGATGTCAGAACACAGTCCCAGGGAGGACAAAGTTTCCTGGAGGGCAATATTTCAAGAGGATTGTTTTGAGCCATTATCTATTGTGTAATTCCAGAAAATTCACCAGGCCTTGAGAAATATATGCCCACATTTCTTTGCTAAATGCCATCTACAGAACTTAACTGCTTCTACGTCACTGTTCTCAAAGTAATTTCCACTGTTCCTGCTTTCAATCTGTGGACGGAGGGAATTTCTGCAGCGCTGAAGAGTTATTGTTGCTCTCCGGTGACAAGAGCTGTTAACTGAAGATCGTTGGGAAATTCTCCTCTCATCTCTGTGTGTGTGTGTGTGTGTGTGTGTGTGTGTGTAAATATGTTTGCAATATTCTGCAGTGAGATAGAATCACTGTGGCTCAAATTCTTTAGGTTTTACAATCCTGGCTCCCCTCCAGGCGAAGGAGGTAGAGGAACTCTTCCAAATGCAGGGACACTGACTCAGTGTTTGGGGCAGTCCCCTCTTCGATTTTTGGCTTTGGCTGACTCTGGAGTGGCAGTGACGCCTTGACACAGGTTCCTCTGAGAAACCATTCCCAGACAACACGCTGTGGCCTTGAGGGGAGTCCTGCTCACAGTGGGCACCTCCCGCTTCACTGCCCCGAGATCTCAGGAGGTCCCTGAAGATGAGGCCACGCAATAAAACCTCCTCAAAGCAGTGTACTCTGGTTCAGGGATTGGAAAACATTTTCAGTTAAAAAAAAATTGGTTCTATTCACTTTAAATAATTTCTGGGTAAAACTATTGTATTCATACTCTGTGGCAGAGATAGCACATAGATTGTATCTGTGTGTACTAGGCTGCATTGCATCCCTCACAGACAAGTATGTTAGAACCCTAACTCCTAGGACATCAGGATGGGACTGTAATTGTGCGTACACAAATGAAAGGCATGTGAGGGCACAGCAAGAAGGTGGCCACATGCAAGCCAAGGACAGGTCTCAGAGGAAACCAAACCTGCAGACACCATGATCTTAGATTTCTGCTTTCTAGAACTGTGAGAAATAAATTTCTGTTGCTTAAGCCATGCAGTGGTATTTTGTTATTGTCTGCCTAAAGAACTAGTTAAAAAGGGTTCTGGCATGGCAAACATGGGCATGGGAGGTGGGGCCGTGGAACATCTGTCAGTATTAGCCATCCTTACGCCATGGGGTGGAAATGAGATCTGACTACCTCTATAATCACCTGCTCACAAGAACAAAGCCCGAAGTACTTAAGTAAAAAAATCTTGGTCTTACTCAAGGTACTTATGTATTCCACCTATAGTTAGAAAAAAGATAGAATGCATGTATCTTTGTCAGTTTCCTTAACTTTCACAAAAGAACGTCCATCTTACCCCCAACCCTGCTAATTAGTAACCATTATACTGAACTGAAGCGAATCAACAACCTAGAATAGATACTTTTCCAATCAGAAAGAAAACCCTGAAACTTAAATGATGTTTAACATTAGTAGCAAAGCACTAATTATTTTTTATGAATAAGTGAATCTCACTTGATAGTTTTTTCTTATTTTTTTTTGAGAACATCCATTTTAGCTTCATTTCTCCCTCCAAAGGACCTCGTAAAACCAGTATTCCTTCCCTGAAGAATTGTGACCAAAAGCTATTAAAAAAAGTCATGTATTTATGAAAGTAAGCTTCTGCAAAATTTTACTGGGGTTGCTTAATTTTTATCTCACTGATCTTCTAATACTCATGTTTTTAATGTTGGGTTATCTTTTTAAAATTCTACTTATACCTTTGATTCTAACTAATCTTTACCTCAAAATTAAATAACTGGGTTTTGGGTTTTTCTTTTTTCTTTGCTTGCTATAGTTTAATGTGACATAACACTAAGTGTGTGAATTTGGAAATATCCCCCAATGAGTGCATTGTTTCAGAGCGGCCAACTGTCTTAGATCTTTGTGTGGAAAGACCAGACACTAATCACCTGATGAACCCAGCCTGCCTTATTCATGAACAAGGTAGAGGGTAAAGAGATGCGGTTAAGCAATGTTAGGATTCAGAAAAACGTTTATTCCACTTAGTCTAGACCTGCCCAAGGGAACTAGCCACATATCAACACAAGCAACTCAATTTCGGCAACTCAGGCGAGTCCATTATTGCTGTGCACAAAATGTTTGCGGCCTCTACCTTCCTGCTCCCCACTCCCGCCCCTCAATTCATTTGCTGAAATCTTAATCCACAGTGGGATAGTATTTGGAGATGGGGGTGTTTAGGAGGTAATTAGGTCATGGGGGTGGAGCTCTTATAAAGGGATTAGAGGCACCAAGAGAGCTTGCTTCCTCACACTTTCTCTGCCCTGTGTGAGGCTGTAGCAAGAGAGCTCTCATTTAACACTGAGTCTGCAGGCACCATGGTCTTGCACTTTCCAGCCTCCGGAACTGTGAGAAATAAATTTCTGCTGCGCAAGTCCCCCAGTCTATGGTATGTGGTTATAGCAGCCTGAAACGGACTGAAAGATCCATCAAGCAAGCCACTTTACCCTTTCGCACACGCGAGTCCTCCCTAGTGGTCCACTCTAATTATTCAGGGCTTTTCTCTGGCCCAGGCCCTTTAATGACCCCTGACTATGTAATGCTCCCAACAGCAGATACTTGATTGATTATCTATCTATATACTTTTCTAAAATAATTGAAGTCCCCACCGGGGACGGATACAGAGATTGGATCATCTCCTCCCAACTTACTGATTTGTGGGACTTTCTAACATGAAGCCATATTGTTACTTCTTAAATTTTTAAACTACGTACAATAAAATTCACGTTTCTGATGTACTCTAAGAATTTTACAAATGCTTGTAGTCATACAACCATCACCATAATCAAGATACAGAACACTTCTATCAGCTCCTGCCCGAAATTTCTTTAGGCTCCACACTTCTTCAGGCTTCCTGCTTTTAGTCAAACATTCCACCACTCACCACAGGCTTGTTCTCCACCACTAGAGCTTCAGTTCATCCGAACGACATATAAATGGAGTTACATAGAATGTAATTTTTAAAATTAGGCTTCTTTCATTTAGCAGAATGGCCTTGCAGTTCATTCAAGTTGTTGCATGTTATCAAATAGTTCTTTGTACTGCTGAGTAGTATTCCATTGCATGGATGCCCTGCAGTTGGATTATCCATTCTCACATCAAGGATATCTGGGTTCTTTCAGATTTAGGCAATTTTGAATAAAGCTGCTATAAGCATTTTTGTACAGGCTGTGTGTGCATGTGTGTGTGTGTGTGTGTGTGTGAATGAAAGTCTTCTGTTCTCTAGGGTAAACACCCAGGAATAAGATAGCTGGATCATTGGTAAGTATACGTTTAAATTGATAAGAAAATGCCAAACTGTTTTTCAAGTGCCTGTACCATTTTGCATTCTTACAGTGATGTTTGAGAGTTCTAGTTATTCTACAACTTCAAGACTTGGTATTGGCAATTGTCTGTTCTTAATTTTAGTAATTCTAATAGGTGTATAGTTTATCTTGTGATTTTAATTTGGCTTTCAATAACACCTGATACCTAATGATATTAAGAATCTTTCTATGCACTTACTTGCCATCTATATGTCTCCTTTGTTAAAGTACTTGTTGAAATATTTTGCTTTTTTAAAAGTTGAGTTTTTAATTTTCTTATTGTTGACTTTGAAAAGTTCTTTGAAAAGTTTATATATTCTAAGGACAAGGCTTCCATCAAATACATAACTTGCAAATATTTCCCCCAACTGGTAAATTGTCTTTTCATCCTCTTAACAACTTTGACAATGAAAAAGTCTTTAATTATGATGATATCTAATTTATCAATTTTTCTTGTATAAATCCAGATTTTTGTGTCATATTTAAGAATTCTTGGGTGGGCAGGGCCGGGAGACCAATGGGGGGAAATGGGGACACTGTAACTGAACAACAATAAAATTTTCTTTTTAAAGAATTGTCTATCTAACTCAAGCCCAGGAAGATTTTTTCCTAGGTTTTCTTCAAAAGTTTTAGAGTTTTATGTTTTGCATTTACTTCTATTATCCACTTTGAGTTAATTTGGTATAAAATGTAAAGTCTAGGTCAAGGTTCATTTTTTTCGTTTGGCACATGGATGCCCAGTTGTTAAAGAACAGTTTTTGAAGAGAATATCCTTCTTCCATAGAGCTGCCTATGTGTATTTTTCAAAAATCAACTAACCAAAATTTCATGAGTTCATTTCTAAAGTCTTGATTCCATTTCATTGATCTATATGTCTACATTTTTATTAATACGTCACTGTTTTGATGACTATAGCTTTAAGTAAACCTTAATATCAGGTAGTATAAGTCTTCTAATTTTGTTCATTTTCAAAATATTATTGGATATTCTACTTTACCTTTCCATATAAATTTTTAAATCAGTTTGCCGCCCTGGCTTGTGTGGCTCAGTGGATTAAGTACCAGCCTATGAACTGAAAGGTTGCTGGTTTGATTCCCAGTCAGGGCACATGCCTGCATTGTGGGCCATGTCCCCAGCTGGGGGTGTGCGAGAGGCAACTGATCTATGTATCTCTCTAACATTGAGGGTTCTCTCCCTCTCTTTCTCCCTCCCTTCCCCTCTCTCTAAATGTAAATAAATAAAATCTTTAGAAAAATCAGTTTGCTCATAAATACAAATGCACTTACTAGGATTTTAATGGGAGTTGCATCAAATATATAGATCAAATTGGGGAGAATTAACTTCTTAACTATATTGAATCTTCTAATCTGTATACATGGTTTCTTTATATTTTGTCAGTATTTTATAGTTTTAACTATACAGATCTTGGTAAATTTAAACCTATGTATGTATGTATATATATTTAGCTATTGTAAATGGCTAAGTATCTAATGTAAATATTATATATGTAAATTTTCAATTTGGGTCTCCAATTGTTTATTGTTTTTATAAAGGAATACAATTGCTTTTTGTATTTTAATCTCATAGCCCGAGAACTTACCAAACTCGCTTTTAGTTTTAAGAGTTTTTTTTAGAGTCTTTGAGATATTCTACTTAGGCAATATGTCATTTAGAAAGTTTTATTTTCTAATCTGAATTCCTTTTATTTTTTTTTCTTGCCTTATTGCACTGCTTAAGACTGCCGGTATGAATACTGAATAGGAATTGTAGAAGAGAATCTTCACTTTGTTCCTAATCTTGGGGGAAACCATTCAGCCTTTCATCAAGTACGGTGTTAGCTACTAGTGTTTATAGAGGTCCCTAATCATGTAAAAGAAGTTCTCTTTTATTCCCAGAGTGCTGATAAATTTACCATGAATAAATGTTGACTATTATCTAAACATTTTTCTACCACTATTGAAATGATCAAGCGTTTTTTCTTCTGTTGTCTGTTTATATAGTAAATTACATTGATACATTGACTGCTAAAACCATCCTGCATTCCCAGGATAAACTTTGTTTGGTTCTGATATGCAGTGGTAACTTGGTACTCATCATTAATTCATTCTGGAACTTGTGATGAGTGTCAAAACTGATGAGTACCGAATGACGAAGCATTTTCTCTTGTGGGGCAGCATCGTGACTAACGCAAGTTCTAGCAAGTGCAACAAGTCCCGAGCAAGTGCCTACTGCTGAAACATTTTTTTTCTTGTCAAAATATGAGTACAAGGTATGACGAATTCTGAGCCTGAGGAGTACTGAGGTATGACTGTATTACATTTTTTATATATACATCTATATTACTGGATTCAGTTTGCTAATATTTTGTTGAAGATTTTTGACATCTGTGTTCAAGAGGATCTGTAGTTTTCTTGCACTGTCTTTGTTTTGGTATCCGTTAATGCTGGCTTCAAACCTGTTCCTTTTTATTTTCTGAAAGAGATCATGTAGAACTTACTTAGTTTCTTCTATATATGTTTGTTAGAATTCACCAGTTCAATGACTTTTGCCTGCAGTTTTCTTTGTGAGAATGTCTGTAACTACAAATTAAATTTCTTTCATAGAAGTAAAACTATTAGGGTAATTTATTTCTTCTTGAGTTTTATAGTTTGCAGTTTTCAAAAAATTGGTACATTTCATCTAAGTTTTCATATTTTTGGACAGGAGTTGTTCATAGCATTAGCTGATTGTACTTTCATGCCTATAGGGTTTGCAGTGATAGCCTCTCCTCTCCAATCTATTTGGCAAACAAATATAAAAGTAATCTCTCCAAAACCCAAATCTGATTATGCCAACACTCAGCTCAAAGACCTACAGAGGTCCCCCATCATCTTCAAGATGAAGTCCAAAGTCCTTAACAAAGCCCTTCATCATCCAACAACTGATTTCACACTTTCTGCTTCGCCCACACTATATTATTTAAATTCTTCCAGCTCTTTCCACTCTATCCTGCCATTAGACTGTGCATCAGTTTGCACTCATAGCATGAAAATATCTTTCCCTGCCTGTCTCTTCTCTCCTTCCTTTTACCTGGTTAGTTCCCATTAGTTCTTCAGGGATAAACTTAGGTGTTAATTTCTCCAGGGAGTTTTCTCTGCCACCTTTACCCTTACTATAAGCCAAATGCCTTGTATATAATTCTATCAATTTATATTTACTTCTCTCGACCACAAGATTACAATCGAAGGCAGAGAACATGCCTTATTCATTTCTGATTTCTAACACTTAGCATAATATTTGGCATATAATAGTTTTCAATAATTATTCTCTAAATTAGTTAATAAATAAAACAGATTTTGCTTTCTAAATATACACTCCGATGGCAATGTGGGTCCTGTTTCAAGAGGGAATTTCCTGGAGTCCAGGAGACAGGTTACAAGAGGAAGTGAACAAGAAAAGTAAGTAGAAATGAAGAAAAAAAGGAGCCAGATAAAATAATATCTTGGAAGTAAAATCAGTAGAATTGATGATTGGATGTGGGGGGGGGTGAGGGATATATCCTGGTATTAAATGACTCCTGGATTTATGACTTGGGCAGCAAGATAGTGATACCTTAACTCCAACAAAATACAAGAAAAGGAATAGGTAAAATAAAAGCCATAAAGATGATGAGTTCATTCAGGGCATGTTGAGGGTGAAGGGTCAATGGGAGAATAAGGGGGAGTTATGTAGACACCAGTGTATAGGGTGAAGGGAGTAGAAACAATAAACTGGATGGCCCACAGAAATAGTGAATGTAGAAAGAAGGCTGAGCACAGTGCCCTTAGAACATCAACTTTGCTACAGATTTGGCTGGATCTCTTCCTTTTTCCCCTCCAGACTGTCTCTCCACCCAGACTTATAAGTCAGGTGACTGACTTACGTGGATGACACCAATGGGCTTCCTCATCCTCTGCTTTTGTTTAGGTTTAGTTAATGTGGGAGGCTAGCAGTAGAAAGGAAAGTGAAGCCTAGATATTTATTCTCCAGCTTCCTCCCTGCTTTATCCCTCCACCAAACATCACAGCAACTTCTGGGTAGACTCTTTATGCAACTGCCTCTCCAGGCTCTAGTGACTGCTCCTTGCCCCTCAAGGCTAAGTGTGGTAATGAAGCCACGGTGTTCCCAAGGCACACACACTTTGTAAACAGCCTTTTCATTAAACTCAATTACCTAACTTGGATATGCCATCCATTTCCTAAAGAGACCCTAAGTGATACACAGGGGATCCTAAAGGAAAGACAGGCAAACTGTTTCATAAACTATCTCTATTCAAGTAATTTTGTGGATTATCATTCTTAAATAATGTTCTCAAAAACTAAAGGAATAACTCTTAACAGTGGAAATTTCAGGCATCTAGGACCAATGAGTAAGTGCTTTTTACTTAGGATGACTATAAAGGAAAATTAACTGGGGAATCCCCCAAATTAAAGTTCAATTATGCACCTTCCAAAGGGCTAAACTACTGTACAGACAATGCACTAGTATGTATCTATGGTGCCATGGTCTTACATTAATAATGAACTTTGTAAGACAATAATGGCAGTGTTTAGAAATAGCTGGGTATAAAATGCTGGTGGGCTGGGGGAGTGGATGAAAAGCATCGCAGCCCACTCTGACATCCACGCTACCTGGGTCCATTGGCTGGGCATCAAAATAGAGCAAAAGAAATGCAGGAATGTTAGGAAAAATTCAGCTGCCTATTCCACTGGAACCACAAATTAGTAATATTTATAGATCTTGTTGTACTAAGTACGGGATTTTGACATATGTGTATGGCCTCAACATTATTTTTGAACACATTAAAGCCTTTCTTTAGGTTCTTCACCTGCATAATACAGGCCACTCTGCTGACTCTGCCCCAGTTCCATGGTATCTCCTTTCATGTCTGAATCCTCTTGGTCATCTTTATTGCTCCACAGTTTATGACTCACTTTCTCAATGAACCCTCTAAACCAACCCCTCAGAACCCTTATATTGACAGCTTGTTTACAGAAAGTGGCTAGATAGCAGCTTAAATTTGTTTTTCTATGATTTATCCAATCAGTTCTGCCAAAATGCAGGACAAAAAAATGACTACTCAAAAACAATTATAATACCAACATGTTTAGAAAAAGAGCTATTTTTGATCCAAATATGAGATACTTTTGATCTTGATATTCAGGTCATTAGAACTTAATCTTAACCAGGCTATCAAAACTTTGAATTGACTTACCACTTAGACAAAGAAAGGCAGGAGACCCAGGGCTCTGGGTTGTTTGCTTGCTTATCTCAAGTCAACGATCTAAATCAAAACAAAGAAAAATCCCAAAGTTAGAAATAACCCTAGAGTTTCTCTCTTCTAACTTGCTTTTCAATTCACTAATTTCTCATAGGATGTCCCAAAGTCACTTGTTAATGCATTCGACAGGCACAGGTAGAGCACCTGTCCCCACAGGCATCATTTAACCCAAAAGATATAAGCACCTTGATTTTTACTTCCAACGAGCTCACAGGCCTGTCCTTGAAAACTGACTGCATGACAAATCATCATTCCCAAGTTTTCTTGAACCAAAATCTGCTTCCACACAACTTCCAGAAGAAAAAACTCCATTCTGTCTTTGAATATTTTTAGGGCGTGGTTATACTTTTGCGTCAACCATCCCTACCCAACTCTCACTTAGGCAAAAATATACCAACTTTATTCCACCGCTCCTCATATAACTTGGTGTCCAAGCTACTCATGACCCAGGTCATACTCCTCTATGCACATTCAAGAGTGTCAAACCCCGTCTTATTATGAAGAACCCAAACTGGAAGATACACCCAAGATGTGTTATACAATGACCTGGACACTGTGTTTGCACTAATGCAGCTACAACTCCTTGGCTTTTTGAAAACTCTCTAGTGATTCTGTTATATGAATATAGGCTTTGAAGTCAGACCCGAATTTGTATTGAGAGATAATTTTATAATGTTGGGCAAGTGACCTCACTTCTTTAAACCTTAGATTCATCTCTAAAACAGGTATAATCATTTCCTTACGAATGTTTTGAGGGTGAAAATACCTGACATACGTAAAGCCCATAGCACAGTCCTCAATACATAAATGCTGAGAAGTCATTAATACTGCTTCTGCTTTCACAGACACATTCATTGATTTTTATTCCATATAAACTGACAGAAATTTAATGCCATCCATACTGTATTCAACTGATTTTCTCCCTGAAATGTAAAACTTCATATTGGCTACGAATAGTTCGCATGCATTCATTTTGTCTTCTCAGTTTATCAAGATTTTGTCTAACTTTTTATCCTGTTATGTCACCTGCCAATTTGATAAACGTGACCTTTAAGTCCTCATCCAAGTCACTGGTAATGTTTAAGCTAAAGGACCAAGAACAAAAACTAAAGGACCTGTGACAAACCAGAAGGCCTTCATTGAGGTTTACATCTACTTGTACTTTTCATTAGTTGTTTAATGAGTTGCATTGATATCTGACACACATTCTGTCACCTTCAAACAAGAGCATCCTAAGAGAAAACCAAGCTGATGAATTTGTCCCTGGCATTCTTCACATCTATTTGCCCAGTACTTCTGTTAAATAAGAAAGTGATATTTATTATGATTTAGTGAATTTATACTGGCTCTCAATGCTCATTTTCTTTTTTAAGTTATATTGTATTGATTATGCTATTACAATTATCCCAATTTTTCCCCTTTGCCCCCTTCCCCTGAGCCAACCCCCATTCCTCAAGCAATCCCCACACCATTGTTCACGTCCATGAGTCATGTGTATAGGTTCTGTGGTTGTTCCATTTCTTATGCTGTACTTTACATCCCCATGACTATTCTGTAACTACCAATTTGTACTTCTTAATCACTTCACGTTTTTTGCCTACCCCCCTAATCCCCCTCCCACCTGGCAACCATCAAAATGTTCTCTATATCTATGATTCTGTTTCTGTTCTGCTTGTTTGCTTATTTTGTTTTTTAGATTCAATTTTTGATAGATGTGTATTTATTGCCATCTTATTGTTCATACTTTTTATCTTCTTTTCCTTAAATAAACCCCTTTAACATTTCATGTAATAATGGTTTGTGTGATGAAATCCCTTAGCTTTTTCTTGTTTGGGAAGCTCTTTATCTGTCCTTTGATTCTACATCATAGCTCTTCTGGGTAGAGCAGTCTTGGCTGTAGGTTCCCACTTTTTGTGAGTTTTAATATTGCCAGTCCTTTCTAGCCTGAAAAGTTTCTTTTGAGAAATCAGCTGACAGTCTCATGGGAACTCCCTTGCAGGTAACTAACTGCTTTTCCCTTGCTTTTAAGATTCTCTCTTTGGTTTTAACCTTTGACATTTTAATTATGATGTGTCTTTAGTGTGGGTCTCTTTGGGTTCATCTTGTTTGAGACTCTCTGTGCTTTCTGGATTTGTGTGTCTTTTTCCTTCACCAAGTTAGGGAAGTTTTCTATCATTATATTTTCAAATAGGTTTTCAATTTCTTGCTCTCTCTCTTCTCCTTGTGGCACCCCCATGATGAAATGGTACACTTGAAGTTGTACAGAGGCTCCTTACACTTCCCTCATTTTTTTTGGATTCTTTTTTCTCCTTGCTGTTCTGACTGGGTGTTTTTTGTTTCTTACATTCCAAATTGCTGATGTGAATCTCAGCTGCATCCACTCTACTGTTGATTTCCTGTAAATTATTCTTCATTTCAGTTAGTATAGCCTTCATTTCTGATTGGTTCTTTTTTATGGTTTCCATGTCCTTTTTTTTTTTTTTATCGTGTTGGAGTTCTCTCTGAGTTCATCTGCTCTTCCCCTAAGTTCATTGAGCATCCTTATAAGCATATTTTGAACTCTTCACCTAGCAGCTTGCTTATCTCCATTTTGTTTAGATCTTTTTCTGGAGTTTTGTTCTGTTCTTTCATTTGGGCCATTTTTCTTTGGCTCCTCATTTTGGTAGCCTCCTTGTGTTTGTTTCTATGCATTAGGTACAGAACTGTTATGGCTCCCTGGATTAGTACAGTAGCCTAATATAGTAGGTGTTCTGTAAGATTCAGTGGCACAGCCTCCCTTATCACTCAAGCCAGGTACTCAAGGTACACCCACTATGAGGGCTGTGTACACCCCCCCCTTTTGTAGTTGAGCCTTGATTGATGTTGACAGGTCAATGGGAGATTTACCCAGGCCAATCACCTGCAAGGGTTGGCTGTGACCACTAACCACCAATGTTTGACTACTGTGGAGGATCAGTTATGCAGGGGCCCACTCCACAGAGCAGGACTTACTTCAGCAGGGTTCTGGTGCCCACTGAGTCTGCCATTGAATGTGTTGCTTGTGGAAGTGTTTGGGTGGTGGTGCTCTGACGTGATTTGTAGCTGTCCACTGGGTGCACTGGCTTTGGGGCTTCCCAGGAGGTACAGGTCAAGGTCAGCCACCTGGCATAAGCTAAGCTACAAGTGATCTGCAGATGGCTGCTACTTGTGCTGGCCTTGGAGGTGCTCAGGCAAGGCCAACCTGTGAACCAAGGCCAGCTGCTGCTAGTGCCAGGCCTGGGGCCATTTAGCAAAATACATGGCTTGCTGAGGCCATATGTTGCTTGTTTGAGAGGATTTAGGAAAATCTGAAGCATGAGCCAAGACAAGCCATTTGGATGGAAAGCCACTGGAAACAGCTTGGTTGGGTCCAAAAGTTGGGTGGGGCATGGCCTCAGGGAATCACCAGAGTGGGACAAACTGTGAGCTTGGTTGATGGAGTCTCAGATGTGACATCCTCCTCCTGGCTCTGTGGCTCTGTGGCTCTGTTGGGGGAAGGCTCAAAAGAGAAACAATGGCTTCTGACAGCAGTTCTGTCTAGGAGAAAGCTGTCCCCCAGTTCTTGCTTTGATGCTAGGCACTTCAGTTCTTCCCCATATGCCTCTGGTGCCTTTCAAGCTGCTGCCCCGGTGCTAAAGCTCAGAAGGAGTGAGTCTGAGTAAATCTGTGTATGGGCCTTTTAAGAGGAACTCTCTTGGAATCCAGCAGTTTCTGTATTCCACAGCCTCACTCCCCACTGGGTTTTACGGCCAGATGTTATGGAGACTTATCTTCCTTGCACTGGAACCTTGAGCTGGGTGGCCTGTTGTTGGACTGGGACCCCTCGCTCCTGAGACATCCCTCCCAATTTTTATCTGCCACATATGGGTGTGGGACCAGTCCATTCTGTGTCTCTGCCTGTCCTACCTGTCTCGATGTGGCTTCTTCTCTAATTCCATAGTGTAGAACTTCCATTTATGATTTCTGATGGTTCTAAATAATGGTTGTTCTACAGTTGAGTTGAGATTTTCCTAGGCCGCCATCTTAGCTTTCTCAATGCTCATTTTCTTTACTAATTATAAATCATCTAAGAATCCATGATATTTGTTTTACTCTTCATTCTTTGTGTAGGCAAATAATGTCCCCCCCAAGTTTGTCCAAATCCTAACCTAGAACCTATGAATCATTACTTTATTTTCTTTAAGGAGTTTTACTCATTTATTTTTAGAGAGAGGGGAAGGGAAGGAGAAAGAGAGGGAGAGAACATCAATGTGTGGTTGCCTCTCATGCATCCCCTCCTGAGGGCCTGGCCTGCAACCCAAGCATGTGACCTAACTGGGAACCAAGCTGGTGGCCCTTCAATTTGCAGGCCTGAGCTCAACCACTGAGCTACACCAGGTTGTGAGTTGTTACTTTATATAGCAAAGGACCGTCAGAGATGTCATTAAGGTTAAGGCTCTTGAGATAAGGAGATAATTCCCAGTTAAACCAGGTGGGTCCAATCTAATTACATGAATCCTTAAAAGCAGAGAACCTCTTTCCTGGCACTGTCAGAGACAGATCAAGTTCTCTAGTGATTAGAGAAAAGGGGTCAGAGAGGTGCAATGTTGCTGGCTTTGAATACGGAAGAAGGAGGCCTCAGCCAAAGAATGCGGGCAGCCTCTAAAAGCTGGAAAAGGCGGGAAACAGATACTCTCTCTAGAGCCTCCAGAAAGGAACATAGCTCTGCCAGCACTTTGATGTAAGCCAAGTGATATGTGTGTTGGACTTCTGACCTTGAGAACTGTAAGATAATATACTTGTGTTGTTTTAAGTCACTAAAAGCATGGTAATATGTTACAGCTGCCTTAGGAAACTAATACCTTCTCATGCTCCTTTCCTCCTACACTGTAAATATGTACTTTGAGTTGCCATAAATTTTTCTTCAAATTCACTTTTGGCCAATTGGGGCTTAATCTGGCCAAGGCATAGGGGACCACTATAAGTCTGGTGAACTGCAGGAAATCATTAGTTAATCCCCTCCTAATAATTAGTTAACAAAGTATCCTTATCTCTTCATTAATGCAGATTGCAAAGAAACGACTCCATAGATAAACTTAGTTACAATTGATCACCATGACTATGTAATGATATTTCTTTTTTAAAGAAAATATCTAAAGTCCTTCTGATCTTTACTCCCTTACACCTCTGAAATCATTCAGTAAAATCAGGTGCAGTTACTGAATGTATTCTTATCCTTAACAACAGTTACAATAACATTATTACAAAAAGCTGCGTTTGTGAGCTGCAGCCCAACTCTCATATATGTTTTGTGACTTCCAGTACTCACCTCTATCCCTCTGAACCTCGGTTTTCATGCCTAAAAAAATAAGGGCATTAGAGGAGATAATCTCTAAGGTCTCTTTCTTCCTCTAAATTGCTGTGTTATAGTGGAGTACAGATCAAAAAAAAAAAAATAAGTCCCCATTTCTTTGCTGAATGACAAACTGATTGAAGTATAGTACTTCAATCCTTTGTTCATGCCAGTCCCTCTACATGAAATGCACTCTTCTTCTTTATTTTCTCTTTCCACTTGTATCTCCAGCTAGTAAAATCCTACTCTGCTTTCAAGTTCCAAATCAAATGCCGCTTCTACTGAAAACTTCCTTGATCACAGTATCAGGAGTTAATCTTGCTCTCCTCTGAAACACTACAGCACTCATTGCCTGTAGGGTTCTCACAGACTGAATTCTTCTTCTTTTTTGTTGTAACGTCTTGCCACTCCAACCAGACTATAACTTCCTGAGGACAGGGACAGTGTTCCTTGTTGTTTGCCAACAGCAGCTACTGAGCTAATATCTTGCCTTCCCTCCTGTCATAGTGGAAATGGTGCCCTACTCCATCTAAAGCCCACCTCTTCTTGTCTTCTGATGGCATACTGCTTGTCTCTCACACACTTGGTGATATCATTATCCCCCATCTCTCCTTGTCTTTCCACTTTTCTTCCAGCCTCAGCCAATCAGCTCAACTATATCCCATTAAAAAAAATTCCTCTCTCCACTCCATGTTCAATTCTAGGTACATCCTTGGATCTCCTACTGCCAAACTCCATGAAGAAGTTGGGTTGCCCACATTTACTGCGTCATCTTCTTCATCTCTCAGGCTTCTGTCCACTCAAGTCTAGTTTCTACCCCATCACTCCAATGAAATGTACTTCCCCAAGGTTACCAAGTCACCATAGCCAACAGACACCTACTATATTCACCTTGGAGGCAGCAGTTTATACTATTGACTATGATCTCCTTTTTGAGGTCTTCCATTGCCTTCCATGATATGACACTTTTCTTTCTGCCTAGATGTTCCTTTAGTCTCCACTGCCAGCTCACCCGCTATTATTCACCTCTTAAATCCTTAACTTCCTTAGAGTTATATCCTAGAGTCTCTTCTTCACTTGGTCTACAAGGTCTCCATAGATTCGTTCCATCTCCAACGCTCCAATTGTCATGCAAAAGAGAAAATTATATAATCTAGGCCTCTTCTCTACATAAGTGTATATCCTAACGTAAAAAATCAGACAATGGAAAAGTAAACAAATAAATTGTAAAAAATTTCTCATTCTGAAAAACTAGACATAAAGAACACATGTATATAGATATTATACAACAATAAAATTAACCAAAGTTGCAGATCAACAAATGTAAGACTCATAAACTTGAAATTAATCATTTTGATTTCACGGGACTCTTGCAGATGGCCACTCCACCCCACGCCCTGAATGTGGCACTCCCCCTCAACGTTCCTCTGAGTCTAGTGCGCTGACCACATGCTATGCAATGACTCAGTGCTCCCACTTCTTGTCTCTGTTTACATTAAGCAGAACCTTTCTTCACACATCCTGCGATGAAGTCACTTGGCCTTCACTTAGAGAGAACACAACCTTCACATATTAACTGCCTGAATGTTCCTTTTTCTCTCTTTTTTTAAATCCCTCAAATCATTTGTCTCTGACAAAGTGGCATTCCCTGGCACCAACCAAATTTGCAGCATAGAAAACATGCAGGCCGTGAAAGCACATGGCAGCTCTCTGTTAAGCTGATCATCCAAAGGAACCAAAATATGTTGATAGTCATTATTAACATCAAAATGAAAACAAAATTAAATTCTTGCAGAGAACTCGAGGCCCCTTGAGAATTCAACTGCAGACTTTCAAGGATCTTCAGACTTTAATTTGAGAAATATGAATGAAGTGAGAAAGGTTCTTAAAATAAGAATAAAAAATTGTGGATACACAAACGAGCCCTGCCATTTATAATGAGTGGGCCTAGGATATTTACCTTATAGATTTTTTTTAGAAAGATTAAATAAAATCATAGTAATAAAATTATTTATGAAATCATCTTTATAGCATGTTAGAAGATGTGTTAGCCAGGTTTCCTAGAGAACAGAGGAGGAGAGTAAGCAACGCGTTAACACCTGATGACCGTGCTGTCCCAGGCATGCAGGAGTCAAGAAAAGCAGAAGGACATGGTACTGTCTGCTGTGCAATAATCATCACAGAGAGGAATGTTGCAACCCTCCTTTGCCCCTGCCAGGGTCTTCAGGGTATTAACACAATTAGAAAAATACTAGCCTACAATTTTGCATTTAAAGTATACACTCAAATGTACTGTTTTTAAAATAAAGCCAAACCCTTTTCCTTTTCTTTTCCCCCAAATTCTTCCCATAAATGGGAAACATAAGACCTTTTATTCCTAATGACTATTTTGGGGGCTTGTTTACATAGAGTGTTCTGTCCCAATTATAACCATGGGTACAGGGGAGTACATTTCCTGAAACTAGTTGCCTGACTTGAAATGCAAAACTTTAGAAATGCAAATACCCATACATGATTGCAAATGCGTAAAACAAAGTATCTTAGATGAATGGTCCAGATCAAGACAAAGTCCTGTTAAATTAAATAAATAGAGCAGATATTGCTATAGGCTAAAAAGTAAAATGTCTGAAGGGCCTATATGCTCTTGGTTGACCAAGAATATTAATCTTATTTAACCTGTAAAATATAACCACAGGGCAAAATATCGAAAGGCCTATTGCGTGTAGCATCATTTTCTACACCCAGCCATTTTGCAAATTTCATTTCTCACTTCCAGGTTCTGTATCTATTTTTAGACATTCACTAACACCTAGTATAAGCCACTACATGTTCGATGCGAGTTAATGAACAGTAATATCTATGGGGTGGCAACGTATTGTGGCAGGGAGAGCCAGGCGAGACGGGTGGTGGAGAGGAGTGTTTTGTGATCTTACACAAGATTACACCACGGAGTTGATTAAAGGAACACTCTGTGCGCTCAGACGCCCGTCAGGAGAAGGTTCGTCCTGACTAGCAGGCTTTGAACATTCTGTCCACTCTCAGCACTTGGGGAGCCAGCCACCTGAGCAGAATGACAACGGACCCCCTTGAAAGAGTGTGCAGAGGGAAGTCACTCAGGTCAGGGGGCTGCAGTGAATGCAGGTCTTCCAGTGGATTGGCACAGGCTACACTCAGAAATAAGAGCCCCAAGTTGAAAAGTAGACACTCAGCTCAGACCAATTCAAGTAAGGCAAAAACAATGCAGAGCATGCAGAAGTGAATCCAGTCCAAAGAAGAAGAAAAATCCCCGATCCTCATGAATCTGCAGTGTATGTGTATGTAACGTGTGTGAATTTGAGCATAAACTACTATTTGTATTTGAGTTTCTTTAGAGTGTGGGTCCAGTCATTCTCAATGTATTTCGTGTTCTTCAGAGTCCCAAGTTAAAATGAGTGAATGAATGAGTAAATCATATGTTCTTGCCATATATACATAACTAGGTTAGGCCTTTGATTTCTGACTTTTATCAAAACTTCAGTTGCAAGATAAGAAACATTTCTCAGGTCTATGTGCAAGTATATTTTATATACTTATTGTGGGTATCCGATATTTTGTTTGAATAGAACTTCTCCCTCCTTCCAAGAAAGTAACTCTCTTTTTGGAATGGCTTCTTTCCATGCTCCAAACACGTGGCGCAAGGGGGCTGGGTGACCTACCATGTCCTTAGATGACACCACCCCACTGACACATTGACTGGACCAGGCTGGTGCCCCTGTCTAAAGCTAGGACAATTAGGGCCTTCCCCACTTTTCTATCTGGAATTAAGAAATAAAGTCAGTCCCTCTTCGGTGTTTTAACCCACAATATGGGAAACTCAAGATCTGCAATGAAAGAAAACAGCTTGGACAACCAGGAGAAGTAGAGATGAAGAGAGAGAGGGTCCTCGCAGCAGTTTGGTTTCTGGCTTCAGTCTTACTTTCTTTTGTATTAAATTTTTGGCTGTTTCCTTGACTTTCCCATAGATGGACTTTTAACCCTACCTTCGGTTATTTAAAATATCCCAATACCCTTCCAACAAATGCTTCTCTTTGCCCTAAACAAATCGTGTGCATTTCAGTCACCAGCAACCAAAGGGATTCTGAATAAAAAAACAATATGTTGTTATTGTCTTCCTCCTCAAAGAATGTACATGAAAAGATACAATAGCTAAAGGACCAGGTGGCATTCCCAGTTACAACTTTCTTTTAGCTAACCTTGGAAGGCTGCTTACCATGAGTTTAACCTCAGGGGTTGGGTTCATACCAAAGTGGGAAGAAAAAATCTCCACACTGTTGGGCCACACTAATGAACAGGCAATTGCTCACTGTAAGAGATAGTGGGAATCAGTCAGGGTTTTCAAAGAGGTCTTTCTTTCATTCTTTTTTTTTTTTTTCATTGTTTTTAAAAAATCCTTTTCTTCTGGAGCCTTTGCTGCACAGTCAGTGGAGCTGGGAAGCCATGGGTGGTCTCCTCCTCAGGCCACCAGGACATCCCGAGATGATATGCCTCCCGGTCATCACCCCTAACTAAGCCATGTCCAAGGCTGGGAGATGTCAAAGCGTTATTTTTTACAAAACATGTTTATTTTGCATTCTGTGCAGGGACGGTCTGGCTGGAAGCTGGCATGTCTGAAACATCTGTAGCAAGATAGGAATGGGAAAGAAATTCCTTCTGCCTCACTTGTTCCCCCACCAAACCCACCAAACCTACTTCCAAATGACAGCAGAGACATCAGTGCTCGGCTGGTTCAGAACAGCCTTTGACTCTTCCCTCCGGGGACAGATTTGGGAAGTGAAAAGTTTTTGTTTGTTTGATTGATTAGTTGGTTTAATTAATTTTTTTTAAGAAAAGCTTAAAACAACACAGAACCACCATCAACATCTCCCACCAGATCAGTGATTGGAGGTAAAGGGGACAGAGCGCCACCCAAGGTGAGTAAAGATAAATTAAAACTTGACAACCTAGCAGCCCTCTACCCAGGCCCCCATTCTGGCTCTGAACAGCACACAAACGATGGACTCCTCAGTGAGGCCTCCAGGCAGGACAGGCACCGGCCCTCCCTCACTGTTTCCTAGGGAGGAAGTGTGAAAGGCAGTGCTGTTTAAGTGAGGGCTGCCCCTTCTCCTCCTTTCACCTCGGCAGTAGCATCAGTCTGAAGACTGGTCTGCTGTTAGCTGAGTGAAATCTAGCAGAGTCAATTTTCAGCTATTACTTAACAAATACATATTAAGAATTTTGAAAAGAAATGCCCAGAAACAAACCCCTCCCCAAGTGGGCTTGCCCCTCTGTCCCTCAACAGAAAGGACCGTGCCCGCATAGGGAACAACCTCCTTTAAGGTGACACAAGCTAGGCCAATTTTTCAATGTGTCATTGAGTTAGTAGAGTGAGGATTATTTTTTTTCCATCATTAAAAATACTTTTGCTGAGTATGAAAATCAATCAAGGTGTTGTATTACTTGAGCTGTATTCACATCTACTGTTTATGAGTTTTCATGGTTTTTAAGCCCTTAAAGATTTCACAGCCTTTTTGCAGAATCCTGTGGGTTGTTTTGCAAATGGACTTCTGTGTATGTTAACTGTGACTTTTAAATCTAGCATTTACAGAGTCAGATGTATATCATTCCCTTGAAAGCAGTCTCCTGGGGAGACAACAGTAATGCTGAAATTATTTAAAGTATTTCTGGAACCTCCCGCAGCACTGCCTACAGAAAGAGCATGTGCTTCAGAGTGAACCACATCTGGGTTTGAATTCTTGCTTTACCACTCACTTGCTGTCTTATCTGATCATTCTTAGCTTGTACTTTCATCCAGAAAACAGGTTACTAATACCTACCTTTCAGGATTGTTGAGAGATTTAAAGAACATAGTTGCTGTGAAGCAATGTTAAAATTTTGGAAACAAATAAAGCCTAAATAGATAGGTGGGTGTTTTTTGTTTTTTTTTTCAAATTATAAGAGAAAGTTTATTTAAAAGGTTACAGAGGTATTAGAAGTGAGTCAGCTGGACTGTGTAGGCTTAGGAAGCGAGGTACAGAAGCAAAAGAAGGGCCTCGAGAGTTTAGGAGAGAAAAAAGCAAAGAGAGAAAGCACACGTAGGGGAGAAGAAAAGGGTCAGGAAAGTCTCCTGGGCTCTCTGTGCACCAAAAGGGAGATGCCAATAGTTATTCTAGAGACAGCACTTATAGCTGTTATTGTGCTTCTAAATATCCCCAGCAGTAACAACCTTGATTTCCTGGATTTTTGAAATGGTCAAAATTTATTTAAAGCCCATCCCGGTGGGAAAGGTGACCAAGCTGGGGCAATACTGGTTTGGGTCGGTCACAAAGTAGACCTCCTACATAATGAGGCCACTTTGGTTTCATTGCTTAAAAATTGGTTCCGAAGAAACTACCAAAGATAATTTCCAAAAGCAGTCACGTGGCCTTCCATGGTGACCATGAGCTTCCATTTCAAGTCGACAGCTTCGTCTGCTACAGCCCCTCTAACCCACCCGTCTCACACCCACAGTCAGTGCCAAATAAGGCTGCTTGGCTTACTGTCCATCTGCAGGCTTGACATTTAGTCAACTTCCCAGATCTGGTTTCCGGCATCATGTTTATAAGGGCTGGACTCCTGAATCAGGCCCTGAATCACTCTGCTGACAAACCAGATTCAGGTGCCCAAGAATGATAAATGTTACCTTCTTCAGAAGCTGCTCTCTTCAGCTTCCAATACTAGCCCAGTTCATGCACCCCGACTCTTCCCAATTACCAGTCCTGACAAGTTACTTTGCTGAACCTTCTGTTTCCCCCAAATCTCCTTCATGCATGCCAGTTCTCCTGCTATTTGAAATAGGTCTTGCTACACAGGGAGAGAATCCTGGCACAGAAAATGAGTCAAGTTCTGTTTTGCAAGCTGGCTGGTTTCAATAGAGAAGTACTTCATTAAAGGATATTGGGACTTGATAAGAGGATGGACGGAGACTGGACAACTAGGCTCAGTAAAGAAGAAGAGACACCAGACACCAGCCAGGGCCAGAACCAAAATCATGCCAGGGCCCTTCTGTTGAGGACACTGCTGCCACTACCAGCAACTGCTGGGCCTAATGGCTTGAATGACGTCAGATGCTGCCCCCAACCCCATGGCTGTTGCCACTGCACACAACCCTAGATGGAGTCTTCACTGTGCCTGTTTCTTTGCATATATAGTTTCAGCCTCAAAGTCTGGAGGGAGCTGATTTGGTCTATCCCAGGTCACATGCCGATGACCTGGCTTTGAGGAAGCCCAAGAAAATATCTGGCATTTTCAGCTTTTACAGCAGATAGGCAAAAACCAAGTATCCATTATAGGCCTGTGGTCACTGATTATCCACATAACTAAATATCTGCAATAACTAATTAACCATGTTGTGCCTGCTTTGAAGAGAACATTTACTCCAATGTAGTAAGTTTGACACATTGGGATTTTTTATGGAAAGACTTTGGACTCAGAAATTTCACTTCTCAGCCTTATAATAAGCATATGATGGATATAATGTGAACCAGACTAATAATTCTTCAAAAACAGGTTTATAGCATTATTATGAACTATTACAAACTACATGTTCCATAGAAGGTGACTGTTTGCAAAATTGTGGTACATTCACTTAATAGTAGATGGTGCAGCCATTGAAAATTACAATTACAGCTCTGACTGATGTGGCTCAGTGGTCTGGGCATTGTCCCACAAACTGAAAGGTCCTGGGTTCAATTCCCACTCAGGGCACATGCCTGGGTTGCAGGCCAGGATGAGTCCCAGTTGGGGGTGTTCAAGAGGCAACTGATTGATGTTTCCCTTTCTTTCTGCCTCCTTTCCCCTCTCCCTAAAAATAAATAAATAAAATATTTTTTAAAGGGCAAAATTGCTTATATTAGAGGAAAAAATCATATAGAGAATGGTCTCAACCATGTGAAAATACTGACAAATAGATGGGTAGGCAGATAGAAATAGATAAGTGTACCAGAAAGGTAGCCGTGCTCACAACTGGTGGAAGACATAAAAGTATTTATTTTCTCACTTCAACTTCTTGCTGACTGTACTTCTTTTTTGTATTTCCTACATATATTTTAAGAGTAATTTTTATAATATCTGTTTCATTTCCTTATAGTCACTCCTGAGACAACAGTGCATGAATTCAGTTAGCTTATTCTAGACTTTAAGAAACTAAGAGCCACACAGTCAAATGCAAGGACCCACACACTTACAGATGTCACCTTCAGGACAACTGTGAGGACGTGAGTATGGACTGGGTAAGACATGGTATTAGAGGATTATTTGGTGGGAGGATATATACTAAAGGACTACTTTGAACAGTCATGATGTCTATAGTTTAATTTAAAAGGCCGCCAAAAATATAAAGGAAATATGGCAAAATGTTAAGGAGAGACACACATGAAATATTAAAAAGACAGAGTAACTGTCTACAGAAAGGAAAAGGATTATTAAAAGGATGCACATATGAAGCAGAAGAAACAAGGTGTAGTTATATGAATATCAAAGTAGTCTTCGAAGCAGAAAGTGTCACTAGAGATAAATAGGGACACAAAAAAGGTTTCATTTACCAGGAGGTAGAACAATTCTGAATTTATCTTCATCTAGTAACTTTATTTCAAAATATAGATGTAGGAAACACTGAAAAAGAGAAAAATTTCATATACTAGGGAGAGATTTTAATATAGTTCTTTCAGGAAATAATAGGGTAAGCAAATAGTCAACATTAGGGAAAAAAATCAAATCAGTAAAAATACAGATGGTTTGCACAAGATTAACACACTGGACATAACTGATATACAGGAAGCATTCCCATCAACAACTACAGAAAGCACTTCCTTCTTCAAGTGCACTTGGGACGGTTACAAAACAGACGTGTGCTGTACCGCAAGACAAGTCTCAGCAACTTTCACATGGCTAAAGTCACGTAGAATCAGTTCCCTGCACATCACAGAACTATGCGCTAACACTGCACAAAGATAATTAGAAAGTTCACAAATATTTGGAAATTAAGAAATACAAGGTGGGCAAAGTAGGTTTATGGTCGTGAGCATACAAAACAAGAGTTTATTCTTGTATTATTATTTATTAATTACTGTATTATTCTCCATACAAACAATTATAAACCTACTTTTGTCCACCCCTGTATAGTTCTAAATATCTTGTGGTACAAAGAAGAAATCACAAAAGAAACTAGAAAACATTTTGAAATGAGTAATAAAGAATTCAGTCATCTCCTCTAAGATGTCTTATGCTACACTAGTTTGCTAAACCAAAGATAGTCAGTTTTTGTTTAAAATAGCAATACTTTTCTAATCTAAAAAAAAAAAAAAAGCCACACACGAACAAGCAAAAAATATCAAGGTCAACAGTAAGAAATAGTCTCAATGCTCTAACTCCTTCAGAAAACAATGGCCAATGTTCAGGTAAGTCTTGAACTTACCCAGTGCAATACAATTTGAGCAATGAAATTAGTCCAGCTCAGAGGTTCGAATGCATTTTTAATATGCACGTGACAGTGTTAATTCAGGTTAATTTTAACCAGTACTTCTCTCTGTGAGAGCAGAGAGCAAGAAATAACTAAAGCTTTCTGGCTGACTGACAACACACGACAGTACAGGAAATGTCACCCAATGCAGATAAAATATGACAGATGAGGAGCTGCAAGTCTGAAATAGACTCAAAGAGCTTTAACTAAGCATTTTAGTAACCAACACCATAAGGAAAGAGTCCCTTGGTCAGGAATTTAGAAAAGAGACATTTGGCGTCTGTTCCAGGCTGCACATTTTCAGCAAAAGAAGTCTGTTCTACCATCAGAACTCCTAATTTGAGCTCCCCTACTAATTACTTTGTGTCCTTGGGCTAAGCATTAAGCATGTCTGATCTCCTTGAAAGAGGGTGTACGACAAACAGAATAATGAATGTGGATGTGCTTTGTAAACTGTAAAGGGCTGCCTAAATGTTGATGACTATTGTGTCATAACCTGTCCCAGCTGAACATTTATTGAGGTCACGGCATAAGCACACTCTTGAAAGATTTTTGAAGTAACCGCTTAGAAACTGAATATTCCTCTCTTCTATACTATATCATTTCCTTGTCCCTTTTAATTTCTCTCTCTCTCTGCAAAGACTACTCTAATAACAGTGATGGTATGTTGAGCATGTAATAATGCAGCAGACTCTGTGCTGTGTACTTTACATATATAACAATTATTAATCTCTAATTCTTGCAACACCCTTCAAGGTACAAATTTTTCAAATTTCTCTGATGAGGACACTGGCACAGAGAACTGGTGGCATTCGAGCCTGGGGTGGAGCTGAGAATGGTGACAAGAATGAGGGTTAGTATGAAAGAGTCCTCTTTCTAAAAAAAACACTAAGGCGTTGGAAGGGAGGGACAAGCATGCCCCGGGGAGGAGGGACGCTGTCTGCTCTGGTCTCCTGTGGAGAGCTAAGCCACTAAATTAGCTAATGCCCTCGAGCTGCTGGAGAATACAGGCCCTGCACTCAGATCCAGACCTCTGCAACAAAACTCATGCTTTTTCTGCTATGTTTTGATGATGTAGTATGAAACACCAATTTAATGTCTATTTCTTAATCACAAATAATAAGTGATCCTCATATAACACTTAAACTAGATAGCATAACTTCATCTATAAAATAGTTTTGCCAAAAACTTTTAACATGAATCTAATCAGACCTCTAGATTGAACTTCCATGTTACAGTCAATACAAGGAATATGGAAGCAAGTTAAATGACATCATAAGGAAACAATCAGACAAATCCAGAATTTTATATATTCTACATGATAGTGAGCCTGGACTCTTCCAAAGTCAATGTCATTAATAAAAAAGGTGGGGAACACTTCTATATTAAAAGAGACTTCAGAGGCATAAAAGCCATATATAATGTGTAAAGTTTGATTTGGGAGCAGGGCAGAGGAGGGCAATAAAATAGCATTCTTGGGATAGTTAAGGAAATCTGAATATGGGTAGCCATTATACAACTTTATGAAATTGGTGCTAATTTTTTTGGTTACCAAATTAGGTGTGATAATGGTATTATGTTTAATTATAAAAGTGTACTGATTCTTCGAGATGCATGATAAATTACATACTTAGGGTGAAGCACGGTGTTTGTAACTTTCAAACAATTCAGAAAAACACACAGAGAACAAAATCCGTTAACAATTGGTGAACCTAGGGGACACAGATGTTCCTGGCACTGTTCATTCAGATTCTCTACATGCATGACACTTTTTCAGGAAAAAGGAGGATACAGATAAAATAGACTGTAAGTCCCACAAAAGCAGGACTAAGCCATTCTTGTTCACTTGCGTGTCTCAGGGCCTAGGTGTAGTGCTCATGGAAGGAGCTATACATAATTGCTGAAAGAAGAAAAGAGAGAAGGAAGGAAAGAAGGAAAATTAACTTTACAAACCACAACTCACATAGATGACCACTTGCTGCCCTGAACTGTTTGCAAAACTATAGAATATTTATGGAACCGGAGCAATAATCCACAAGGAAAGAAGACACAGAAGAGGAAGAAAGGAAGGAAGGAAGGAAGGAAGGAAGGAAGGAAAGAGGGAAGGAAGAGAGGGAGGGAGGAAATAAGGTCATCTGTCCTCTCTTCACCCAGGAATACCCAGCATGATGAGCATGTTGTACATCCTCCCGGACTTTTTTCACTGCACAGATAAATCTATTTTTGAAAGTGTTGCATCTGTAGAATTATCAGGTTTTAGAACCAGAAGCACCCTGTTCACCAGTCACACCCTAAAGCATTTGAAGAAACTGAAGTCTTGGAGCAAAGTGACTAAGAGTCACCTGGTAGGTTAGTGAGTGAGCCAGTCTTTTGTACCAGGAAGAAGGTTCCTTCTT
The DNA here is from genome assembly GCA_004026765.1 of Micronycteris hirsuta. Classification (NCBI taxonomy): domain Eukaryota; kingdom Metazoa; phylum Chordata; class Mammalia; order Chiroptera; family Phyllostomidae; genus Micronycteris; species Micronycteris hirsuta. The sequence continues at coordinate 93,635 of PVJI01005531.1, forward strand.
TCACAACACACTGTCTTGCTTCCACCTCTGGCAAAGCTATTAATCTACCTATGACAACTTAAATGGAAACCCAAAAAAGAGCCATGTTTAGTCACAGGCTTTCATTTTCTCAAAGCAAAATTTTGCCCAGCACAGCAGTTTTTTTTTTTTTTTTTTTTTTTTAAGATTTTTATTTATTTATTTTAGAGAGAGGGGAAGGAGAAAGAGAGGGAGATAAACAGCAATGTGTGGTTGCCTCTCACATGGCCCTCACTGGGGACCCAGCCTGCAACCCAGGCATGTGCCCCAACTGGGAATCGAACCAGGACCGCTTGGTTCCCAGCCTGCGCTCAATCCACTGAGCTACACCAGCTGGGCCCAGCACAGCAGTTTTGATACTTGTCAAGTTTGTCAGAATAAAATTCCTTAAAGAACACAAAGGGAAAGTACATACAGGTGTCATGCGTGGTGCTGGGAACTTCCACACTCATTACTGTATTTAGTTCTTCAAGTAACCCTGTGAGGCAGTGTTATATTTTACAAAGTCTATTCCCTACGACCTGCCTATCATGGTTAAAAGGTAAGGACCGAGTCAAAATTTAAGAGTGAATGGAGCTCTGGCTGGTGTGGCTCAGTGGGATTGAGTGTTGGCCTGCTAACTAAAAGGTTGCCGGTCTGATTCCCAGTCAGGCGGGCAAGGTCCCCAGCTAGGGGTATGTGAGAGGCAACAGGTGGATGTATCTCTCACACATCCGTGTTTCTGTCCCTCTCTTTCTCTCTCCCTTCCCCTCTCTCTAAAAAGTAAATAAATAAAATCTTTCTAAAAAAGTGAAGGGAAAGAAAGGATAAGAAACCACTGGAATACATCTATGAATCCTGTCAGCATTTAATTACTGTTTCTTGATGAAACAGTATAATTATGCATATAGTCTTGTGACAAAAATTAATTAAAAAAGGAAAATTCACATGTCCAACAACAAATTGGCTTAGTCAAGTATTAATAACAAACCCAATGTTAAATTATTTGATAGGGAAGAATCCAAAAAGTAATTAAAATGTAAGTATCCAATATCCACAAGTTAAGAGATTGTAGTAGGAAAGCATACATGTGGACCACAATGCATTAGATGCAAGATACTGATGGTAATGCAATTCATTAAAGGCTCAGTAATAATAGGTGATGGTGTACATTTTCATTCACTACATTTAGTATTTCCTTAAAAAAACAAAAAAACAAAACTCCCCTTTCCCAAAATGAGAAAAAGAGGAATAATGACAAAATTAAAAGTGAAAAAAATGGTAAAACTTAAATTTAAGAAAATAATCCACAAGAGATTCAAGTAATGGTTTCTTAAAGAACAACCCAGCATTTGCCAAAAGTAAATTATATTTGAACAGAACCATATTTCATCTTAGATTTTAAATAAACAATGTTTTAAATCTAGTCTGCAAGAGCTTCGAATTGAATGCTCCCTGGCCTCTTTGTCCTCTTTTAACCATCTCAGAATGTTAGATACAATCAGAAGTCTTAACATAAGTTTTGAAAATATTTTTACTCTTAAAATGTTGGAGAAATATCATTCCTACTTTCACTGTCCCAGGATGAATGGAGTGGACAATTGAATATCAAGTTCACTCTCATTCAAAAGACAAAAGAGATGCAGGAATTCTGAACTGGCCTTGCAGGAGTATTCAG